>JAYMSP010000108.1:0-82147 GCA_036897095.1 Plantago elongata | reverse complement strand
AAGCTACTCGAGAACCAGAAAGAATCTCTAGCAACCAGGGCTCCAATTAGCTCTTTGGATGCTCCAACCGAGCGGAAAAACTCAAGCTTGTGCCGAACATCCTGTTCCTCGCATTTAAGAACTTCAGGTACTCTTCTAACAACATTAGCAATCTGGTTTGTACTCAATCCATACCAGCGGAAAAGAGCTAAAATCGAATCAGCAGATTCAGTATCCTGCAAACGGATTCTTGAACAACGACTAGCCGCTTCCGGAGAAAGCCCCAACGACTGTATTAGGTATGAAACTGTGAAAGACTTGTCTCGTTGAAACTCCTGAGTTTCTCCACTCGTGTTACCTTCCACAGTTTCCGTCGAAACCCCACGGAAAACCCCAGATAAATCTAGAGTCTTTACATGAGCAGCAGCAGTAGTACTAAAATAGCTCAGAGATATATGATTCTGAAATCTTCTTGACAAAGATGGAGCAGGAAACAGTAGATAATGCTGGTATAAAAGAGCTGACTTTGACACACAGTGCTTGACTGAGAAGTGCTTCTTCAACATATAATGAGAAAACATGGCTAACGAATCTGGAAATAAGATCTTAGGATTGATTGTTTGACTCACCTGTTCGTAGAATAGCTATGCTCTGGAGATCCCTTTGCTGAACAGTGGATTAGGGTTTTGCTTCAATTTGAACGATGGGTTATTTTTAATTTGGGGAAGTTCATCACTAGCCAGGTATTACCGTTGTCAGTATGTATTACTACTCAAGAATTCCTCAGAAAAGCTTATATCCTGGGGCGTTGACCACACTCGGGTGAGTGATTGATATGGTGTCTTTCGGCCTAATATATTTAAGAAAGTTGACGAATTAAGAAGAATTGAATTTAAAACACACCACTAATCACGTTTATAATTACATGGACTAAATCACATATATAAAAAATGTAATTCGAAATACATTTTTCACATTTTATGTATACCCAAATATATCCTTTCAAAATCTAGTGATGCCATATAAATACTATATAAAATAATAATGATATAATGATACACACCAATATACACCATCTCTTAGTTATAATAATAATAATAATAATAATAATAATAATAGGACAAGTTAATTAGCAATATAATAAATTAAATAAAACTTATATATTATATTTCAATTGTTGTGCAATCCTTTTCTTAATCATTACAATTATATTAGTACATTAATTACTTCTTAAAGATATAAAATTATTGTTCACGTCGTTATTATAAATTAGTACTGTTCTTAAACTTTATACTAATGATTTATGCACTTGATATAAAACTATAAATGTGAAACAATACAAAATAAAATATTAATCTTGTTATAATTAAATAATCTCATTCATATATTATTTCTTTTATGTAATTTGTTTATCACTCCAATTAAAACTAAATTAGCACCATGATATAAATGGGAAGGTTTTGGTTAAAGTAAATAATGAACACATGGCATAAATCTGACGGTGTCGTGAAAGATGTCGCACTTAAATGTCGTAGAGGATCGCGAGTGATATAAATAGCAACATTTTCCAGCTGAGATACATATTCACAATCGCTATTTTCTTTCGGTGTGACATTTTCTTTCATACAGTAAGAGTATATGAATTAAGCAAGTGGCGTAATACTATTTACACAACAACAGAAGTGATTTAAGAAGAAACATTGTTCAACAAGAAACTGAAGAAGAGGCTGTTGGAATCCTGGATTATTATTATTATTATTATTATTGTTGTTGTTGTTGTTATCTACTGCAGTGATTTTGATGTCCTTCACTCCATTAGTGATTTCTTACAACTGAAAACGAAGATCTAATTCCAAAACTTGGTGAATTTACAACTCCTATTGAATGGTTGTGTGAGCATTGTTGTTATGAAGAGGAAGGAGAAGAGTATTAGTTTGGTAATTATTAGGTTCAAGTCACCTCAATCACACACCACCACAGTCACAACCGAAACCAATAATCAGACACATACCACAATTGAACAAGGAGGAGCCGGAAACAGCATAAACCACACACACAGTCGGAGTAGGAGGCAAAATTGAATTAACAGAGTAACACTTGCTACAGTCAAAAGTCAAAACAATCCCCCCAAACCATAACATTCAACCTCGACACGGACGCAACACAAACAACCGACAAGCAATTCAAGTACAACAGGCACAAATCGACATCATCACTCAACATCAAGACAAGCAGCAGCAAGGTTGAAGAAACAACGTACAGACAAGTAACAACAACAAATTCGAATTGCAACAGTACCACTAAACTCGAAAATCAGTAACCTAGACCCAACAACAAAGACTCACAGGCCAATGCGAAATGAATTAAACTTGAAATAGAAACCAGTCACAGACATCCATTAGGAACACAGTCGAACTCAGGACATAAGTAGGAGTAAAACAGAGTACGGCCAGCCTACTCGAATTCAGCTAAACAAATCGAATAGCTGCAATATAAATTCAATTCGAAATGCAGTAAGAAAACAAGATATATCAATTACCCAACCCAGAAATCGAATCAAGAGAATAATACTTACTGAAATGAATTGGAGCAGAGTCAAACAAAAACATGAGGATTTTTAAGAGAGTGATCCTTCATGAGTACCGTTATATATTCCTACTGGTTAATACCAAATGTTTACGAGATAGAACTAGAAATACGCCGACAGAAAAAATCTGGGCAAAAACATATCTGAGATTCCAAAAACTTCAGCAAATGTGTAATTCTGCACCTTCGATGCTCTTGAGTCTTGAGCACAATAACAGTTGCATAATCCAGTTTGCCACGCTTTTTAAGGTTCTTCATCTTCCTGATCACTAGACCAGGATGAAAGGAAAAGAAGGGGTGCCATCATGAAATCATCATCATCAACAATATTCATCATCTTCTTCTTCCTTGTGCTTTTTAGGCTCACCACGAAGCCAATCTGAGGCGCATACAAGGGGTTGCATCATATCCTCTGCAGGATACCAGGAGAAGTTATATTTATAATCATCAGATGATAAAACACCACCACTGCCAAAATCCGACTCAGAAGCAATAGTGGATATTGGCATTGCAAACAAATCACGGGCCATTTTATCTAAAACGGGAAACCGAGGACCATTCAACTTCCACCATCCCAGAACATCAAAGTCCTCAGTATCTATTTCAAGAATTTCACCCAAGTACATATCCAACTCTGATTCATCCTTTTCAGCATATAACTTTTTGTACTCCTCAAACAGATCAAACAATGCTTTCTTTGCTGAATCGCACATGTTTTCCCCAGTCTTACACCTTCATAAATGCCCTTGATAGATCTTAATACATATTCCAGTTTGTACCTAGGATCAAAGACCACAACGAAATACAACATTGCATTCATTTTTTCGAACACCCATATACTGTCCAGCTCTAGACTTTATCCTACCAGCTATAGTCGCTAAGGAAGTGTCATGACTAGTCGACCTCACTTACCAGGCCACTCATATCTTTAAGTGCAATAAAATATGCACTGGCATTTGACCAATAATAATTAGGACCTGATACTCGACATCTCAACACATAGAGCTACCTCAATACTTTCGACAACGCCTTGACAACGGACCAATCAGATTTGGTCGGCAACCCAAGATTCCCATAAGCACCACCTGGCATGAAAGCGCGTGGAAACTCTACCTCAGACACTGCATATTTTTCAAAGACACTTTCATTCCATTTATACTGATCATCCAAGAATAGAGGCTTCATACTTACCTCCGTGGAGAGCTCCTTAAGCTTCTTCTGCTTATCCCCAGAATGCCAGAAGTATGTCACAAGCAAACGAACACAGTCAACTGACTCTGCTTCTTTGTTCATTTCATCCCAGGCAATTCGATTAATTATAGTAGTGAGACATCTAAAATGCAGATACTTTCCCCCCAACAGAACTTTATTCCGACTAACAAATCTGCCTCCCAAGTAATTAACAAACGCACTTTTAAACGGTTTGTAATTAATGGTCAGAGCAAATATTTGGCTAATTCCCCAACCAGCCAAGATAAATTCCTCAATATATTCAGTTGCTTCCTCAACCTTGTCAATAGGACATCAAATTACACCAAGTATCAACCTATTTAAATCCCAGTTTTCATCAATAAAGTGACCCGACAAACACAGAAAAGTGATACCATGCTCATTAACCCAAGTATTAATGCTCAAAGACATCCTTGGCGTAGATTTCTCGAGATACGACTGCATAAGTTTCTTTTTATCCACGTACATCTTCATGCAGTCTTCTTGCAATTTCTTTACAGTTGGAACAGCAACATTTGGATTTACAGCTGACATCAAACCTTTGAATCCTCTTAGGGCATGTGCAAAAGGCATCTCTTGAAGAATAATCTTGAAGCATAACATCTTATTATACAGGGACTTCTGGTCCTTGTCACAGTTTACCTCTAATGCACTTTGAGCAGGTCTCCATGGCCAAGGTAGCTTCCTTGAAGCATCAACAGCAGCCCCCATGCCACCGTCCTCAACATCACTGCCCTCAACATCACTGTCACTGCCCTCAACATCAATGCCACTCCCCTCAACGTCACTGCCCTCAATGTCATTACCCTCAACAATCACTTACCTCAATGTCACTGTTGCCTTCGTGCATGTTTCACTCGTTTCTCAAATATCCAAACTGACTGATTGGAAAGAAGAATTGAACAAACAGAGAGCTTCCCAACTTCTGCTTACTATGAAAAAAAAAAAAACCTTTTCTCTCACGTTGATTCCCAAATCCTTCCCACATATTCAAAACTTGCAAGAGACTGGACAAGTGTGAACAGAGACAGTGAATCAACAACAAGTGTTTGGGTAGGGGGCTGTGTGAATACGTTGCTAGAGCCATCTCGAGATAACATAAATACTTAATGTTACTTCGCCAGCATAAAAGATACATGCAGGTATCTCAAACATATGCTCTATAATGTCATCAACGCCACGTTTTGATACATTTGACTCCAAGTACCCTATAAGAGCCAATGCCTGGAACAGAAAAACATCGGATCCTTCTAAATATCATAGGCAACAAAGAAGACAATATGAGTGCAAGATCTTAACCAATATATACACAGTCACATACATATTTGTGCACAAAACTCATACATATATGTCAAGCAGTAATTTTCACTTGTTTTCACAACAATAATGGGACGAAATGCTACCTTATATAAAGCGCCAGTCCTTATCTGTCTCAGTCAGTATATTCCAGAGGACATTCATAACCATCTGACACTCAGTGCTGTATAAAATCATGCAGATCAGACATGTGATGGTAACAAAATAAATCATTCCATTATTCCATCAAAATAACCTTGATACGTGCGTAAATTTATGAGTACAGTACAGTTGTATTTATAAAGTACAATTTCTTAGTGGCCTGAGCTATCCCTGCCAATACTGTGCCATGAGGACCCAAGGATCACATCATCAATACCGCCTCATATATCAACCCAAATCACCATCAGTTGGAAATTTTCTATCAGGACACTAGCAGCAAACTTATGTGTAAAAAGACAAGGCTAGGTTATATACATATATTACTAGCGCTGAAAGACACTTGGGCATTCAACAGACCCAGATATATTTAAAAAGACCATATCTGATGTTATCTAGAATTGCATGTCTCTTTGTTATCTGCTCCGTGTTTATACTTCCCATGAACAGCACGAAAAACTCCCCTGATAAATAAACATATTTCTCTCTATGGATTGGGGAGGTGGTTAGATAAAGAAAGAGAATCAAGTATTTCATTTCAATGCATATAAGATCACACACCAAATATAGATTGGCCTATTAGGTTGACTACTACTACAAACTACAAAGCAATTCGAGCAGAATTAGACGGGAAAAGAGAAGGAAACATACGTGAGTTTCATCGAACACCTTCAGTAAATCCATGGTTGGATCTGCCAACCGAGACATATAAAAAGATTAAAAGGGTGATCCGTATACGATTAAAATTTATAAAATTCAATTTAAATTAATATTCTTTTACATAAAAATACAAATTTAAATTAAATTTAAACCATAACAAAAAAATGTCCATCGTTACATGGATCTCAAACTTTTTTGTTCAATAATTATGAATTGTATTGAAGTTAATTTAACTAAGCTGGGCTAAGCGGTGGGATTAATTGTTACTTTACAGTTCACTCCATCACAAGTGGAGCTGGAAGGATTTCATTTTAACTTTTTCTAGTTTGCGTATTCAACTTTAATTAGGAGTTATATTTAAAGTTAAGCATAAATCGTTCAATTGAACTATTTTAAAGCGCTTAAAAGCAAACAATGAAAATCGAAGTTGAAATTATTATACAACAATTGTTAAAGCTAGGCAGACAGAAACGTAATCAGATCGTATTTAATTCAAAGAGTAGAAATAATAAGTAAAGGGTTTTGAAACATCAATTTTGACGACGTAAAAGTTCCCGGTCTCTTTCATATCATACTACATCGAACTTGATTAAATTCAAATAACATAAATGTCGTATGTCAGCTGCAATGGTACATGCCAAAAAGATTAAATTGTAATTAATTTAAAAACTTTACATTCTATCCATAAAAGATTGTATTACTCGACAAACCATTACATCACACATAAAAAAATAAATCGCGGATTACATCGAAAGTTAATTCTCCAGTATAACAAAGTTCAACGGTATTATTGATGGTTGCAAGTTGCAACATTCATTCTTTAATGGTAGGGTTTAGTCCCAATGTTGCTCTAGGCGATTAGTTTTCAATCCATATAAATTTACAATTTATGTTTGGTTTGATTTTGGGCCTATGCTCAGTCCTTCCCATGACTCGAGGTGAGTGTGGATGGGTGTTAGCAGACTTTTAACAAAAAAATCAATTCAATCCATCTATAACGGATGATTATTTAATTTGTCCAACTTATCATGAATGAAATAATTTTCAACGCGCGGCGGTTTGGATGATTATAATGGCAGGAGGGTGGCAGGCAGAATGACGTGTAAAATTCTTTATCGACTAAAATATATTATAATCATCAATTTAACAAAATATTTTAAAATAAGTAAAATGATGAAGTATCATTCTTTAATATGTATTTTTTATAGTCTAATATGTAATAACTCTAATTTTATATTTATTAGTATTATATTATACATATGTATATTCATCTATATATTTATTTAAGAGAATTAATTTATATTATATATGGATAATTTTTTTTTGTTTCACAATTAAAGTTATAAAAATTCAACCCGCAATAGATGGGTGCGGGTGAGATGGAGACAGTTTGTGCGCCCGGGTCGGTTCGGCCGATTATTTGCACACCCCTGCATATGACCTTCGTTACCAATTACCAACAGTTTAAACACTGTCCCCTTCTCTGGCTAGCTGAGCTGCTGTACATCTATGGCTGCCATCGCCGCGCCACCGAACCGCAGGTGCGTTTTCGGTAAGTCTTTAATCCTACCACCGTATGTCTGTTCTTCTGCTTACTATTTATTATTTCCAGCTCAATTAGATCTTGCCAATTAGGTTAGGCCCTTTTTATTGCCGTCAACTGTTTCAATTCAATCCAATATTTCGAACGTTCATCAATTTCTAGACAGAAGTGGGCTTTAAGTGTTGCAAAGGGGTGTTCATGATCATGGTAACTCGGGTTAGAAACAGTGGGATTTGATTCTTGTATACTACATTAAGTTCTGGGCATAGACTGTCCTTTTTACAATTCGCCGGTATTGTTACTGTGGAATGTACTCCCGTTGTTGGGTCCGAAAGTCTGATGGGGATTTATGTATCGTGCGTCACTAGATAAGTTTAGTGAGTTTAAATTGATCGAGAGTGCCACTCATTAACAAGGTGCACCTCGTTATCTTGGAATACATCCATAAGAACTTTAAGAGTGCTTCATAAGTATCACGGTCTGCACGGGTGAGGATAAAGTATGCATAAATGATGCGTTGGTACAGTGGGCCAAGATATCACCCGGAAAACAACCATGAGTAACCTAGCCGGCCCCAAGGGTCCGGTATCGATTGACTAGTGGCCGTTATTATATTTTCTATGGTGGGTCAGGTTATAGGAACTTTAGCTTCTTTATAGACTTCCGAGTCGCGCTTATTTCATCAAGTATCAAGGTGATGTGCCTTGTTGGCTAGCAACGAGAACCACCAATTCTGAGAGATTTGAGAGGTCTTTCCCAACATGTAAACTGAATGATTGCCTCTTTCAAGTGAATGAAAATCACAATCCGTTGTCAGTTGAATATTTCGTGTCATGATTTATGATGTGTATGCTAATTCAATGTCTCTAGAATCTTTGCCATCTGTTAATGTTAGTATAAATGATTAATCAATGTTTAATATCATGTAGTGGGGAATATCCCGTATGATGCTACTGAAGAGCAGCTCATTCAAATATGTGAGGAAGCTGGCCCTGTTGTTTCCTTTAGGTACCTCATTATCATCATCTTAATTAATTTATCCCAATGCCATGACTTTTGGCTGATCAGATTAGATATTTCTTGTTAACACAGATTAGTTCCTGATAGAGAAACTGGGAAACCGAAGGGTTATGGATTCTGTGAGTACAAGGACGAGGAGACGGCTCTTAGTGCTATTCGTAATCTCCAAGGCTACGAGGTTAACGGTCGCCAGCTAAGAGTTGATTTTGCTGAGAATAACAAGAACAATGCTGACCGTACCCGTGAGCAGGTGCAGTTAACTGTTACATAGTCTGTTCCTATCTTGCATTTTCTCTATCAAAATTACTGTTATGTGATTGCGTTGATCTTGAATTAATCTCTTAATACTAATCATTTATTTTATAGCAGGGACGAGGTGGTCCAGGAACTGTCCCCACTGTAGGTAAGTCAGACAGCTGCAATTTGTCAATGATGTTAAAGTACTAAAGGTCTATCTCTTCTCATCATTGTACTGGCTGGTGTGATGCAGATCCTTCAAAACAGTTTGCAGTTCCAGCAATCCCTCGAGATCATAGTCTTCTTCAGCCACTGGGGGTGCCCGTTGCTATGGCTGCTGCAACAGTCATGGCAGGGGCTCTTGGTTCTGCTCAGGCTGCTAGCACCAATAATCTGGTTGGATTGCAAAATCAGACCCCATTGGGTACTGATAGTTTGACTCAATATCTTGCCAAAATGTCAAGCAGCCAGCTGACAGAGATTCTGTCTGAATTGAAGGTTAGCCTCTTAAACAGGATTCGGCTTTTACTTGTGGATTCCCCTGCATGAGTTCCTAAAGTACGTACATAGTAAATGTACACTATCCTAAAACTGAGGAATATCTTCCTCCAAAGGTTTTGCTATATTGGTTTAGTGTTATTGCTAGAAATTATTTCCTTACTGTGTGTTCCTGAATGGCTATAATCCACTTATTCCACTTCTTTTTACATGACTCTGGCAGGCACTAATTACACAAGACAAAGACAAAGCTCGGATGTTGCTACTTGCAATTCCCACGTTGCCTAAAGCTCTCTTTCAGGTTCTTGTTCTTTGTCATTGTTTTTCAAATATCCTATTGATATTGCCCTGTCATGACATTAATGATAATTTTTCTTAGTTGTACATGCGGTGATTTTTTTGTGACATGTTCCCTCCTGTTAGCTTGTATTCAAGATAACTCTTCCTTTGCATCTAGCCAGTGTCTTTGTTTAGAGATTAGTGATTACTGATTGGGAACTCTAGGAATACTTACACTGTGTTTGTCTTTGAATTTGATATCAGGCTCAAATAATGCTGGGAATGGTCACACCACAAATGGTTTGTCCCATATATCCATAATTGTTCTTGCTGCCGTAATCATTGTAATAAACCGTGTTTTAGCTAGTAACTTTGATTGTTAAATTTGCAGTTACAGATGCCAAACATTCTGCAATCCTCCACGCAGCCTCTAAAGCAAAGTGTTCAAGCTAATACAGGATTGCCCCCGCTTCCGCAGAACAATATGCAATTTGGTTCATTGAATCAAGCACATGAAATTCCAGGGCGTGCTGGTGTATCGAATTCGAACCCATATGCCACAGCACTTTCACTTCCTGTTCCCTCTCAAATTCAACACCCACAACTAGCCCAAAACCAAATCCTGCATCAAGGCCAGGTGCTTGTACGGCCTGGAGTTTCATCCCTACCTGCTGTCCGCCCAGAGTCATTAGTTGGTTTACCAGTTAGACCACATACGCAGGCACTGACATCCTCTTTACTGAACCAACAATTCCAACCTCCTTTATCAAAAAATATAGGACAAGTACCATCTGTTAAATCAACTTATCACGGTCATCTGGGCACTCAAAATTCTAACACGCTTTCCTCAGTGATGCGTCCTCAATTCTCGTCTGAAAGCTATCAGGTGACCAACTTTTACTTTAGCTGTCAATGGAAGATGTTTGTATTAGATAAGAAACAGATGAAGCATGTTCTTAAGCAATATCTTTCTGTCCCTTCATCAAGTTTGTTGAAGTTCATATTAAGCATAAGTGCCAAATTTATTCATAACTAGGGAAAGATCGTTCTATATTACGTTAAACTAATTTTCAAGCCTTTTTTTCTGACAACGAAGCGCAACTCAGTTGGTAAGACTACTCAGTAGGTAAGACGCACCTCCAACCAATAGGTCGGGAGTTCGAGTCACCCTTTAGCCGTTACAAAAAAAAAAAAAAATTCAAGCCCTTTTCCCTTTTCCCTACCCCTCTTTAACATCATATGATTTGCTGCAGAATATGGATCTAAAGCGGCATGTTTTGCCTGGAAACACAAGCATGGCCAGCGACCAAATGAATAGACCATCAAAGATGATGAAGTTGAATGATGGAAGGGTTCCCCCTTCTCTGAAAGCTGATAACGCACCTATTTCTGTACCATCCCAAACTTCTGATCCTCTCAATGCCCCTGGGAGGCAAGATAACAAGGTAACTAATTTATCCTGGTAAACTCTCTTCTTTCTTGAATATATTGTAGCTATGATCCTGTGTTTTTTTAGTATATCTACTCTCATCATGAAGTTATAAGATTATTGGCATGGACAAGTTATTGTATTATCGATTTAGTTAAATATATTTACTGGTTCTCAGGATTTTTAGTGTCACTGCATATTTCTGAATTGCAGTTTTGGTGCTTCAGTTATCTTGAATTTTGTTTTTCTCTTTTTCGGGTTGAACTTATCGTCCTCAACTTTTACATGATGTAACTGCATATTGAAATACCTTATTCTACTTTCACTTGGGAAATGAACTTGTTTATGTGAAATACCAATTTGAACAACTTTTGGCATCAGAAGTCTTAGAAGTCTTGGAAGGGACTTTATTGGTGCATTAGTGAGATTTTGATGACTGGACTGAAGTTCTTAAGTACAAGTGTAATAGTGTAATGGTCGAAAATATTGTGTTTAAAGGTTGAATATATGAACTTGTTCAAGACATCATTATTTTCTCTATCTGGCTTTGACTTGTCCAACTTAAATCATTTTAATTGTGTGCTACTATACGGAGTAGTTTTTATGTAAGATCATTTATACCATATTATTGAATTTAGTTAAATCATGTGTAGTTGCAACTTCCATCAAACGTGGATTCAACATTACTGCAACAAGTGCTCAATCTGACCCCAGAGCAATTGAATTCCCTGCCACCAGATCAACAACAACAAGTGATTGAGCTTCAGCAGATGCTTCGCCAGGCAACCTAGTGCGCAGTTTTAGACTGCACAAAGTTCCTATGCTACCAGAAGTAGAATTCCTTTGAAAAGCAATCCCTTTAGCAACCAATTTCAACCAATTTTTAACATTGTATATTAATACTGCTAGGTTTAGATGAGTAGATAAGTGGCACTTGTAACAAGTGTGTTGTTGATTTGTAGTTGTGATATAAATCATATACGAGAAAAAAATAAATGAAATTTTGTCTTTGCATAGTTGGGATAATCCCGTGTTTCTCTCGGTCTTTACACAACCTAGTTAAGCAGTGATCTATTTTACTTTTTCATGTTTTGGCATCAAACATGTATAAACTCCCGCAGTAGATATTTTTGAAATTTTGGAAGTTATTCTTGTGTGTAGATCTTTTTTATTTTTTCTTTCCTGCTTCCCATTAAATTTCTTTGATAACCATAAACCATCCAAATTTTAGTTCAATACAAATTTAACAAAGTAAATATAAAACGACCTAGTAATATTCAAGTGAATGAAAATTACAAAAAACTTGTAAAAGTATAAATTTTTGTGAAAGTGTATACTTGTTTTTTTAATGGTTAAAATTGACTCGAACCTAGAGTTCGATTTGGTGAAGTATCTTATTAATTGAGTGATCTTATCAACTGAGTGAAGTGTATTATCAACTCAGCTGTACTTCATCATTTACAATATTATGTATTAATTGTGTGGTTTTGTATAAATTGTGTATTTTTATCTATTTATAAAATAAATTTTTTATATTATTGTATAATAATTGCACGGCTTAATATTTTTATGTAGTACTTTCATGATTTTCAGAATTTTCCAAACTTTTATAATAATTTCTCAAAACTACTATAAAGAGACTTCAACTTTAGTCTTCGTATATATATAGTGAGGTTATACTATAATTTTGCAGTGTATCTTAGGAAGGACAATTCCTTTTGGGTGATTAGAAAATTGGCATGTAGTATTGGCGTGAGTACTTTTAACTTATTAATATTGTTAAAAAATTATTGAATTAAAAATATTTTTTTTACATTATAATAGAATTACCAATTATAGTATAATTTTTAGTAAGATTAAATCATATAAAATGTTGTAAGGAAAAAAATATTTATAATAAGAGGTAAAATAGAAAAAAGTAAAAGTTAGTCCGCTAATTATCCTAATACTTTTTTCTTTTATAATAGTAATAGATGGTTCGATTAAAATCAAACAATACTAGGTATCTTGTGTCTTAAATTATATAACCGTGTTGTTTCAGATATCAATCGATTTGTACTCGGATTTATTACATCTAGAGTGAAGAAAACGTGACATCTTTTTAAATATAAACTTTCAAATCAATTGGTGGACCGCACTTGTAAATTATTGCCCATTTAAAATTATGGTCTTATAACGGTTGGACCGTTTGGGTATTGGGAATCAACAATGAAACTCCCCCAGCCCAGTTGCCCATCGAAATTCCAAATGAGTCTAGCTAGCGGTAAAACTTAATATATTCGGGTCGGTTTTACCTTTACCGACATTACTCAGCCCTACCCGACCCGAACGCCCAAATTAGACACTTGACAAATTCACGAACAGAATCGAGTCATCTCTTTTCTTCACCACCACCCCTATCGCACAAAACCGCCTCTCTTCACCGCCGCCCTCCCTTCTTCCAGCCATTGTCGTCGCAAATTGGTCTCGTTTAGCTACAGCAACTGCTACTTTGCAGTAATTACTCAACTTTTCTTCACTCACACAAAATCACAATATTCATACCGGCTCTTCGGAATAACACTCAGGTATCGAAGCTTTTCTCCTTCTTCTTCGCATTGAAACCACCATTCCTTAATTTGCGTTCGGCTTAACGTAATTCTGCTGTTTCTGACCTTTCTTTGCTCTTTTCTTCCGTTGCTTACATTTTTTTTAATGAGCTATGAATTTTGGTTGAGTGGAGAGTATGTAATCTTCTGAAGACCTTTTCTCTAGAAGTTTTTGTAATCTTATGTTAGGTTAGGTAATCTAATAGCATTATATGTTAGCCTAATTTCATTGATTTGGTTCCCTTTAGGTACCAGTACCACTGAATTCCTCATAAGATATGTATTTACATGCTGTGCCTGATATCGATCTTTCTAATCTATTCTGTTGTGTGTTGTTTATTATTTTGATTTTATTCTGTCCTTTATGAGTCGGTTCTGTTTTTTCTGATACAGATTTCATATACTTATCAACCAGACTTTTGTGGATAATTACAATTCAAAGTCTGTTTTGGCATACAAGTAGTGTACAAAAAACATGTAAGTTGTTACTTCATTTTCCTCATCAACACAGTTCAAGCTCATGTAGTAAATGTGTTGGAGTGTTGACCAATTTTGGGTTTAAATGAAGGTCGCGAATATGTGTGAAGAACCTGCCCAAGTATGTTGCTGAGGATCGCCTCAGAGAGTTCTTCTCCCAGAAAGGGGAAGTTACTGACGCTAAGCTTATGCGTACCAAGTAAACTGTTATTTCATCTTTCTGCAAACTTTAATTCATTTTATGAAATTATCTTGCTAGTTACATGACTGAGACTAGAGTCTTGGTGCAGGGATGGGAAGAGCAGGCAATTTGGATTTGTGGGTTTCAGGTCACAGCATGAAGCTGAAGAAGCCTTACAATACTTCAATAGATCCTTCATGGATACTTCCAGAATTACTTGTGAGGTCTGTCTTTGTTGCCTTTTGGTCCTCTCCTCAGTTGTTTTAGATTTCTGCTTGTAAAATACTATCATATATAGAGGGATTAAGTTTAATGTAAGATTTGGACAAAGAGGATGGAATTGTAGAAAGAGAGAAAATAAGTGAAGAACATTTATGATATTTTATTCAGTCACGATTGCCAGGCATTTACAACTAGGATACTAAGACACTTAATTAAAATTGCCGGGTTATGGCCATAGCACTAGCCATCTGACCTCATTTACCTTTTAATCCATTAGCAGCTAAAACTAGCCAACTGGATATAGGAAACTGATTAGGTGAAACAGAGTCCTTTAACATCGCAACCTTTGTTATCCTAGTCATCAGACATTTTATAGCATATGCAAATTGCAGTTTTATCATCTTCAAGGCTGGTGGCCACAATTTGTCACTAGTATATGATAGATCGCTGCACATCACCATGCAGCTGGCCTTCATTGATTCCAAAATTTTATGTTGACTTCATGGGTTTATTGATGTTTTAAACTGAACTATAGTTTCTAAGGGAAACTGCTGTCGATCACATTTGGAGAAGGTAGTCCTTTCGGCCTCCTAGATGGCAATCAATCACATGCTCACCAAAAAAGAAAGAAGAAAGGGAAACCGGAAACATATGGATGGGCTGTTCCATGCAAGTGTTCCACCACAGTATATGTAGAATCCAAAGTAGACCTGGTCTACCCTAGAGGCTGTTGGTACGAATGTTCCACTCATGCATATGAATGTGGTCCACGTTTACCATATAAGTGATGCGGAACATGTTTGGTTACAAGGTCTACGGAATTATTTGAGTCATTCCCACTACATACTGCTACAGTTGCACTATTTTATAAGTAGAAGTGATCTTTTAAAACTTGGTTAATGTATGATTGTAGTAACCTCTGCTGCGTTTTAGCCAGATTGCTCGGAAGGTTGGAGATCCAAATATGCCGCGACCTTGGAGCCGACACTCGCTAAAGTCACATGATAATTCATCTAAAGCTGAGAAGACAATTCCTGGTCCAAAAAGTTCTACATTAGAAGGAAAGAACAAAAAGACAAAAATGATTGACAATGTTGATGAGAATGATGATCCCCAACTTCAAGAGTTTCTTCAAGTCATGAACAAATCAAAATTATGGGCCAATGATACTCTTGTAGCCCCCTCCACTGGGAAAAGTAAAGTGGCAGGGAGCGATAAATTACGTATTAAAGAAGGTAGTGAATCAGAGTCAGAATCAGACGAAGAAGATGCTAATCATGAAGGATTTGAGGAAGACGGAAATGGATCTTCGGAGGAACAAGAGATAGGTAACTCAAAGAATTTGGTTCATGATGATGTCATATCTGACATGGACTACTTCAAGAGCCGAGTTAGAAAAGAGTGGTCAGATAGTGATGAAGAAGCTAGTTCTGATGGCAGTGATGACAGTGATGGCACTGATGATAGTGATAGCAGTGGTAACTCTCTGGATAAGAGTACTGACGCTGTTGTGGATGAACTGGAATTTGCTGTTCCTAAAGGAAAGTTAGAAGATGTCAAATCTGGAGAACAAGAAATGATTGACTCCATTGACCCTTCATCTAGTATAGAAAAGGATGCAGATCTGGATTCTGGTCGCCTCTTCATACGTAATCTTCCCTACACTGCCACGTAAGTGCCTGCTAGATATTCACTCTTCTAACATTTCTAAGTATAAGGTGTATGGTTGGTATCCCTTACCACGTTGCTCATTTACTGTACTTTATCTTCTTCCACGTTATCTACGCAGCGAAGATGATCTAGAAGATCACTTCAGCAAATTCGGCAGCATCTCTCAGGTCCATATTGTTATTGATAAAGACACACGACGATCCAAAGGATTTGCTTATGTTCTGTTTGCTCTTCCAGAATCTGCTGCTAGGTAATATTTTGCTGAGCTCAAAGTTGAGCTGTTATGCATGTCGAGTCGATATTGTATGCATCATAGAGTCGCATTATAATGGATCATCTGTTTTGCTAATAGTTTTGGTATATTTGGTTTCACTATTTTAGTATAGCAACTCCGGGATGTCAATTCATTTTCAACTCAATAGTGTTTTTAAGTCTGGTTTGATGTACAGTCTAAATCTACTGCCATATGCTCCATTTATTCTTTTGGTCAATTCATGTCATTTTTCAATCCCCTGATCATTAACTTAATTTGGTGATTTGTCGTTCTTCCTTGTCTGCAAGCATACATTTTTACTTATTTACTTGAAAGTTCTGGTATATGAATAACGACTACTCATAATTAGTGGATGTAAGTGATATTTCATGATATATCCTACCTTGAGTAATTGGATGAAAGGCAAACTTTTGAGTTTAGATTGTACTAGTTGTAAGAGCCCTCGCTGTAAACATGCCGGTGAATGCATCTGTGATAAGACTGTTTCAGACTCCAACTTCGTGTTTTCAAAAAACTTTACAGGGCTCTGGAGGAGACGGACAATTCAATTTTTCAGGGGAGATTGTTGCATGTCATGCCTGCTAAACAAAAATATGTGCCTGACACAGAGTATGTTTGCACTCTATGATTCTCAGCTTTTACATTGTGTAATTTGTATCTTTAAAAGTTGTTTTAGTAAGAAGTTTATCTTCTTGTTGGTTCTACAGAAATAACAAACTGAAGGAACAGTCTTCTAATGGTAAAACGTTTAAGCAGCAGCGAGATGCAGAACGAAAGACATCAGAAGCTAGCGGAAATACACGAGCATGGAACAGTTTATTTATGCGCCCTGATACTGTAAGTTAAGATACTAGTCTTATTTGATTACCTTGGTTCTACCCCATCTTTGTGATGTGCACACCAGGGTATAGGAGAAATGTTAACTAAGCAGTGCCTTTTCATCTCCTAGGGTTAATCTACTACTCTTTGCCCTTCTAGCTCAGCTTCTATCATTCAGTTTGTGTATTAACTTTAATAATTACCCGACTCAATTTTCTCATGTCATCATTTATAGGTTGTGGAAAATATTGCACGAAAATTTGGTGTTAGTAAAACGGACCTACTAGATAGAGAATCAAGTGATATGGCCGTGCGCGTTGCGTTGGGAGAGGCTCAAGTGATTGCTGAAACTAAGAAAGCTCTCTCAAGGGCTGGAGTTAATGTCTCCTCGCTGGAGGGATTAGCTTCTGGTAAAACTGATACCATAAAAAGAAGCAATCATGTCATCTTAGCAAAAAATTTGCCTTTCAGCTCATCTGAAAGGGAAATAGTGGATATGTTTGGGAAATATGGCAGTTTGGATAAAGTCATTTTACCTCCTGTGAAGACCTTGGCTTTGGTAGGAATTTATTCTCTTTCTGACTATCACTATTCTGTTTTCTTGTTTATCAGTTCTGCTCAATCAACAATTCAACATATAATTTGAAAGAAAGTTCTATTCTTTAAATCTATGATTCATCCGTGACGGCAACAAGGAAATCATCATGTCAACTTTAGTAATAAACTCAGCAATTTTTGTTCATGGAGTAGTTTCAACTTTCAACCATTAATTGTCTGATTTGGATATAAATACTTCTCGTAGCTTTTCAAACTGGCTAAACACCTAAACCATGTTATGTTTCTTTTCGGTGCATATTTGTTGCCGATTGGCTCGATAGAGCTGTAATGACTGACATGGATCAATGCAATCAGTACAAGAGTAAATTATTTAGGCCCGTAAATTTTTCTTTGATTGATTAAGATATTTTTCTGATAACATGAAGAAATGATCAAATGAATACAAGCCTATGGTGGTATTGCTCTTCCGTGATTATTGTTGGAGTAAAGCTGTGCCCTAATGTACATAAAATGTTTTCACATCACACTTATGTGTGTTAAGTTTTCAATTGTTGCTGGGTTATGTGCGGGAAAAGATGATACGTTGTCATCATTGGCCATCAGTACATCCTACATTCATAATTTCATATTGTATTTTAATTGGGTTTATGTTGAACCCCAGGTAATATTTCTTCAACCTGCTGAAGCACGTGCAGCTTTCAAAGGTTTAGCTTACAAGCGCTACAAGTAAGTTGAATTAGCAACTGTTAGTTATTAAATCTACTTAAATTTTGGCATCCTAGCATTGATTGTGTGGTTCTATGCTGTTGTGTCATGCCCATGCTAATGGAATCAGATACATTATGCAAGCTGTGGTTTTTAATTGTATGTTTTGCAACTCTACATAGCGGAGATTGTCAAATGTTTTCTAATATACTGTTTTCTGACCTAGAATCTGAATGAGATTCATGGCTAAAAAGATTTGGGTTTCAGTAGGTATTCCAAATTCACTGGACATGGTTTCCAATTACCTTCATCATTATATGCTAAGTTTTTGAAAATTAGTTTATTAAGCAATTATCACTCTCAATTATTATCTTATTAATCATTATTGAGAATTTGGTTTACCAAACACACATTTCAATCAGCTTTTCATATTTTCCATCAACATTTTACTACTCTACAGTCTACACTAGTATAATTTCTACAACTTTAGTGTAACAAAATACTCCCTCAATACATGCGTTGACTTCCCACGTGTGATAATTGCATTTAATCTTATGATGAAGTGTTGAACTATCTCACTAGTTCCAGATATGAGTTGCAAGTGGGAATACACTGTGTTCGAGTGAAATTTTTTGAGAGTATACAATTATGGAAGGAAACATAATTGATTGAAAGGGAATTATGTTCTATGATTATTTCCAGATATGAGTTGCAATTTCGGAATATAGTGTGTTTGGGTTAAAAGAATTGAGAATGCACGATTATGGAAGGAAATGGGATTTGATTGAAAGGGAAATTTTATACTATGATTACATAAAACTGCCCATATATATTATCCCTATTGGCGGTCTGAATTACATAATACACAATCTGGATCTTGGATGGTCTTTGAGATATGACCTGCTTCTCTTAATCCATTAATTAGTTGGTAAAAAACGGAGCTTCAGTTTTGAGATTAAATATTGTAAATTTTGAAGTAGCTCTTGAGGTTTGATTCTTACGATGACCCAGACTGCCTAGGAGCACTAACATTGTATCATGATATTTTATGATTAATTAAAGTGATTTTGCATGGGATACTCCTTACAGGTGTCGTATACTTTAAGCCTATAGTATTTATCTTCAAAATTTTCAAATTGTTACAGACTATGTGAAAAATGTTGAAGCACCGTATCAATTTATCTTTATGTTGAGCTAAATGGCTAACAATCAATTACGAAAGGAGACTCATAGTGCCCTTTATCATAGTAAGACTGCTAGTTGAAGGCAATATTCTCCTTGTTGTTCGTTGATTTATAATTTTCTGTTACTGCAGGGATGCCCCACTCTATCTCGAATGGGCTCCTGACAATATTCTCAGTCAACCCATTGGTGAGAACAATACCGACATGGACGAACCTGAAACTAAGAGAGCTAATGTAGACCTAGTTGAACAAATTACAGACGCAGACATTGAACCTGATAGAATTGAGGTATTTTTGGCTATATGTATTTTGTTGCCGATTCAGAATGCTTGACTGGAAGCATCTGCTATAAGCTGCTTTCCTACTCATCCCAACTCCTTTGCACTTCCCACCCTGCACCCCCACCCCTGAGTGCTGACCAAATGTCACCTTATGGCTAGATAAGTTGCTGTATATATAGATCCACGGTACTGATGATAATATGAATTTAGATATAAAAAAACAATCGTTAATTGTCTATTGTACTTGTTCTTTGCTTCCTGCCTGCCCTTGATTCATGACTACTAGTTTATACTTCACCCTCTGGACTTCTTGATTATGCCCTGGTTACCATGTGGAAAAAGGTTCTTGAATTATCTGGACCTCTCAACTTGATATAACACTACCACAAAATGACATTCATATCCTATCCTACTTAAACAACCTAAAGTTTTGAGTATAAACTTCTGCCATTGTCTGATCTTCGGTAATAGCACATGTATTCTTCCTGCATTATGAAGGTTTGTCCTAATCTAAACTTGGTAAGCAGCACGACCTTAATATTTATACCTTTTCTTGAAATTCTGTTTCTGATAGAAATTTAAGGAGTGGAAGTGCATTAAGCATTATCACCCTCGCTCCATCGAGGCTTTTTCTGGGGGTGGGGTTGGGCAACGTCAACAATGAAGAGTAATTCTAATTAAATATGTTGGCATCTCCTGATCTCATGGGTTATATATTGCAATTGCTCTGTTTGTTTCTTCCAAAGCATGAGATGTTACATAACATGTGGTTCATATGATAAGTTCCTAAAAAATATTCGACTTTGAGAGTTTCAGCTGTATAATGTTAAAAATGGTGAAAAAAGAATAAATTGGAAAAAGAAAAAGAAATTGCATTTTATTTTCCTGAGTCACACTGATCATTCGTCGTGGCATGTTACATAATATGTAATACAGATAATAACTTTATTAAAACTGCTCTTCTTTGAGATATTAATCTTTAATATGATATTTGCCAGTCACGCTCATTGTATGTCAAGAACCTGAACTTCAGAACGACAGATGAGGCTGTGAAGAAGCATTTCTCTGAGCACATGAAAGGAGGAAAGCTACTAAGTGTCAGGGTATTCTTTTTTTTTTCTCGGCTTTATCCGTGCGAGCAGCATAATTTTCAATTTATAACAGTTTACCAATCATATTTAGGTGAAGAAGCATCTAAAGAATGGCAAGTATGTGTCAATGGGTTTTGGTTTTGTGGAGTTTGATTCTGTTGATACAGCACTGAAGATTTGCAAGGACTTACAGGTCACTATCTGCCGTTCTGGCCAATATTCTGTTGGATAATTTTTATGTGGCCCTCCCTTCTTATCTTCCAATTGCTGTTTCAGGGAACTGTTTTGGACGGGCACGCACTCATGTTGCAACTTTGCAATGTGAAAAAGGATGAACCATTGACTAAAAATACTGAGAATGACAGGAGTTCCACAAAATTGATCGTAAGGAATGTAGCTTTCCAGGCTACAGAGAAGGACCTCAGACAACTATTTAGTCCATTCGGTCAGGTACGAATTCATGTTTTGTTCGTTATCCCTTTCCTTTTGAATTTAATGTATGGCACATATACTCCATATATGTGCTCATTTGAATTCCATGTGGTGTCGGAGAAGAACTTTTGTTGGATTTAGAACTTTTGGATTTGTTCTCTACAGATAAAGCGTTTACGGTTACCAACGAAGATTGGGAGCCACAGAGGTTTTGCTTTTGTAGAGTATGTCACAAAGCAAGAAGCACGGAATGCCCTTCAAGCTCTTTCGAATACTCATTTATATGGCCGTCACTTGGTAAGTGGTATTTCATAATAAAAGCTTTCTACTTCCAACAAGTATGTTTTGACTTGTTACTGGTTCTTCAGGTTCTGGAGAGAGCCAAAGAGGGTGAGAGCTTAGAAGAATTACGTGCACGAACAGCTGCTCAGTTCACAGATTCGTCTGCTAAATTATCCAAAAAAAGAAAGCACATGACAGTATTGGACGAGGGTAATGTCAAGTTTGAACGAATTGCGAACTAGTCACGTTCTTACCTAGTCTTGAATCTTGATAAATTGGAGAAATGTATATTCTGGAAATGTGTCCTTTTATTTGTTGTTCTCGGGCTGAGGCCCCATGCCCGGACTGAAACCTAAGGTTCACTTCACGAATTAGTGATATATCTCATCGCCTAATCTTTCGGTTATAGAGCTGACTGCTTACCATAATGGTTTCTTTAGTGTTCACTTGATTTTAAATTTTCTTTGAAGTTTGTTTGATGATGTATCTGGTCCATAATTCCGACAATCTTGTTTAAATATGTAATAGATATACTTTTTTTTTTAATAAGTATCTTTTCTGTTGGTTGAGTGGGCAGGGTCGGGTCAGGAATTTTTACATATGAAATTTTCTAAATAATTTGTAGTTTTGATTCTCTCCAAGTCTCCAACGCTTTGATTTGTGCTAAGACGCGAATTCTCCATTCTCAAATTCATTTTGCAGTACAGTTGTTACCTACTAACTAAACCGTCCTATTTTTGTCGCTGTAACCACCGAATCGTATCCGGACTAATGCACGATATTTTTACTCTGGGGTTATCAACTGCTTTATGATTGTTTGATGGTGTATTAAATCCGAAACTTACACTGTTACACAATGTTCACAATACATAAGCTTACTGTATACAACATGTAGAATGGATTATCTCAGTGTTACAAACTGCCATGGATTATGGATATGCTTCTTTTTCCCGGCTCTTTATAAACTCCCATAGTCCCATGCCTATATTTTTTACAACTCAAAACTTCATATATACATCAAGAAGGGGATTCTATTTTTCTTGCGTTTCGAGGTATTTAAGAATATATCAAGTGTCTGTTAAGAGGTCTACTCATCAACATGGAAAGACCTGTGCCCAGCTTAAACTGCTGAAGCTTCTCTTAGAGGTTCCGTTTCGTGATGGACAACTTGGTTCTGCTGATTGTCCAGCGGCATGTACTGTGACATTATTGCCATGATCTCCGAGTCCATGTACGACTGCCAGATATGAACAAGGGACTTGTTATGTTAGGAACATAATGCAAGTGTATGGATGCTATTGATGAATCGGTAAGGAAATTTACCCGAAGCCTGTATTTGTAGAATACGTAACCAGCAACTACGGCACCCAGTGCTACAGCCACCACTATTAGTGCGAAAGATTGCCCTATCTTAGAGCCATTCCTTTCTGGACAGTGAATATAAATGTCAGGATTCAGAAAAAAGTATGAGAAAAGATTGAGAAGGAAGAACGAGTAAAGTGATCGACTTGCCTATGCACGTGTCCTGCTCTCTTATGTAGAGTTTATCTCCTTTGCATTTGCAATCGACTCCGCCCCAAGTGTTCTTACAGCTGCACCCATCACATTGGCAGGCAGTGCCTAGTTTGCATTCATCCACATCTATGGGATATGAAAATCAAATCAGTTCTAAGAAATTTTCGAACTTTTAAGAAAGGTATATGAGATGGTGAAGCACGCACCTTGGCATTGATGACCATCACCTTGGAATCCTGCTGGGCATTTGCAGCCTGATATATCAGATCCCTGATTACAATATCCACAGAGAAATTATATATAAATCCTCGAAAACAAAAGAACGAAAATCTCTATAAGAGCAAGGAGGGTGGAGATTAATAGAGACCATGCACGCAGAAAATGTTAGTCCATTTCTGGTATCCGACCAACATCCTCCATTGTTAACAGAACATCTTCCGGGGCCAACAGCTGTCCTTGACACAAAGCATACACACGCCATTGGAATGGTTAGGAACAAGGTGTGTATAGACAGCAGCGCCAGTACAATTTGGCATAAAAAGGATCAGTAATGCACCTTTACACGATACATATGCATCCCCTGCATATTGGACATTGTTCACCAAGGGGCACTCACATACTCTCCCCCTAAATGTGTCCTTACAAGCCGTTATATTAGCTGTTTGATCTTTCCAACAGCCACCATTCTCATGAAGACACTCATTCGTCTCCAGATCTGTTCACCAACACCAATCATTCATGGAAAATTGAGTCATATGTTTGACGAATAGCTACAATTAATAGGATATGCAATGAAGAGCTAAATTTACCTCCGCTCAAGCAAATAGGAGGATCAGATGTCTCCTTAAAACCGGCACATAGTGCTTTGAGTACTGCACTCCTCTCCAACTTTCCTTCACAGACAGATAAACTACTACTTAAGTCCAAAGAACTTTCCTTCTTAAGACATCATACGAGGCACAAAAACACAGCAATGTTGCCATAAAGTGTTCTGAACGAACTAACCTCTGTATTGAACATTATTTATCACCATTGTTGGTAATATGGTAACGTCACCTCGTTTTCCACGGCCAACCTAAGTTTAGGAAATTGGAACAAATTAAACAATAGACTTATAGCTAGCTAGACAGGGTGAATTTCAATTAACTAACCTGAAGATCTTGCTCAATTTGGAGGACTGGGTTTTCCACATCAGCTTCAGGATCACCCATGCACTTGTATATTTTCTCAACTGGCAGACCTGATTTTACACAGATAAGTATATGAGATTACTATTTGGTGATGAATTGCTGTAGTAAGAAGACTAGAAGTTATTTAGTCACCTAGTGATTTCATGACATCTCCAGCACATTCTTTGCTGTATCTGTTCCGTTTCATGGAGCACCTTATATGGAAATCCGTCACGTAATCCCACCAAACCCATGACCGGTTGGTCTCATTCGCAACTCTATGTACGCATAGCTGCCTCAGATTCTCAAACACCACATCTTTTCCTTGATACCCTTCGCTAAAATCCTTCTCCGGATCAGGCGCGCAATACCTTCCGTGGTTTATGCACTGCGACTTGCATTGGTCACTATTAACAAAGGCACGCGGACAGTACCACGTTATATAATGAGGTGTGAACTGCGTGTATCCGCCTTTCTCAAGAATCTGTGCGTGTCCCTTGAAATTTTTGACGAAGTTCATCTGCTCGTCGCACCTAATCCCACACTCGTCATTGCTATTAGTCCAAAACTCGTATTCGACCCTTTGGTCAGGATGAGGCATCGACTCGCTCCAGTCAATTTTCACCAACACATGATCTTGTTCACCTTTCTTGACTGCTTCCTTAAGTTTCTCACCAAATGAATGGCCTATGAGCACAGATGGAATCTCAATCTTATCGATGAATCTATCAGCGTCTGAGCTCTCATCAGGGGAGTCCATAGTAATAAGAGATTCGTCCACCGTGTCAGCCACTAAGACAGCAGCTGCACCTGCTTGCTGCCCGTTCCAAACCTTCAACGCAAAGTAGCATTCACCGCGATCAAGAAGAAGAATGGAAGGATAAGAGGACTTAGACTTGAAAGGCTTATCTCCTTCAAAAGGAGTGCAGCCAACTGAACCCTTTGATGGATAAACGAGAGAACCTATCAATGATCCACCATAATCCGGCACACCAAAGTTAGCTATTGCAGCATCGTGCTTCGACATAAGATCATACGGGGATAGCACCGTTACGCTGTTCTTCTCCACCACGAATCTCGACTCCACCAGACTAGCGATTAATAAAACTAGCATGCATACCATCAACGGAGCCATATTTACGAACAATCGTTCAATCTAACTATCTATGTCTACCAAGAAAGAATCAGAAACTTTATAGAGGCTTATATCAGATCAGGCATCAAACCAAACCAGATGAAGATAGGTGATTGAATGAGAGGCCAACAGGAAGAGTATAAGTAGCTAGCAACTACAAGCTAGCCTAGCAACATCAATAAGTCAAGTCAATTATAATACATGTAGAATGACATTATAAATTGCCTTCTGGTTCTTGCATAGTTGCATAGACTACAAGACTTGAGAAGGAGAGAAGACTTTGGCTTAAAGACTTTGGTAATAAACAATACTACTTCATAAATCTACTTGTCTGCTTGTTGTTATGACGTGAAGTAAACTTTAGAAAATGCAACTATAAACCAATAGATGTACTGCCATTGTTCCACGTATACTATAAATTAAGGTTTGTCTGTGGAACTTTCTATTCCAACTTACAGGAAGGGCTCAGTTCATAATCCAACTTGATTCGAATTATTACTTCAATTTATTTCGGGAACCTGTAAATTCGGTCCGATTGGGCATTGAATATGCGACCAAGATGATGATATTTTTAACTTGAACCGACCAAGTGACCCCCTTGCAGGTTATGATATGATATCTGAGTTACTATGATATACAGTACGATGTATCTTGAATTGTAAGGAAGGTTGGTATAAGTAGTGATCATTTGTCGCTTTTAGGTGTATGATCGACTTTCAGCACTTAAAACAGACTTATAAATTAAGGATCATTCCTCATCATCAATGCATTTCTTTCCGATTACCCTTGCTACATTAGATTACTTATCGGTTAACTTGACAAGAAAACTTTATAGAGAAAAGATACATGAATAAATCTCAGTTGACTGCCCCCAACAATCAGAATAAAGTAGTGATACTAGGCTTTCTTCTTTATGTTAGAAATGAACTAAATTGTAATATAAAAAATAATTAAACAGAAATGAACTGAAATAAAATAAAATAAATTCTTATATAGATCAAGTTTATTTTCTGAATATAACTTTGGTTTATAAAATTTCAATTTAATATAAGAGTAATTTGGAGTCGTGAAAATTTGGATAGACGGAATGGTGGATTATACTTATACTTGTTTATGTTATTTTAGTATAAAACCAAATTGATTCAACGTCTGTTTGCATAATTCTGAAGTTAAATTATGCACAAGGACTTGTTCAAACTGAGTACAGCTCCAATCACAGTCAATCCACCAACTGAGTGCTATCCTTTACACATTTCAAAAGACATTTAAATTACCTAACGTACCTTATCACCAGTCATCACAAATCGCAATGTCATCAGATTGACCAATTCAATACATAAAACATCACATTATTTTTACATGAGGACTCTAAAACCACACAGCATTGGTAAAGCATGAACCACTTATTTTCTGGACTCTTATGCATTTCACTTCAGAACATAATAATGTGCAGTGGAACGATGACATAGTGTCCCTGATTTGGCATAACTCCCAAGTACTACCTCAGTAACCAACTTCTGCACCGAATAGAATCCGTTTTGTTCAAGTCAACAGTATATGCTGCACCGCAGTATAATTGTAAAGAGAGATGTTGTCTATTGGTTATATGCTTAGCCTCAATCAACAGTGGAGAAATTATGGTTTAAAGTGAAAAAGGCCACCTCAATTAGACCATAAATGCATTGTCAAAGGATTACAAATCGATTCCTCAGATCAACTGTTCAGCTCTATGAATTTACTAGGAAGTTCCACAGGTTAAGATTAAAGCACTAAATTCTGTAGTCATGTAAAAAGGAGGCGATATCATTTGAGGAATCAGATAATAATAGTTCACTTATTATGTAAGGGGGATGATCCAAGGATGTGTATTGGTTTCTGATGTTTGAAAGTCTGACATTTTATCACAGGCAAGTGTTAGCCGCGAGTGAGTACAGATGCATAAAATAGTGCAAACAAAGAAACAATTACAATAGATCAAATGCCCAAAGCGAATAACTACAAGGAAGCTGTCACTGGGAGAAATACCCACGAAAATGAGATGTAGTCAGTCATGTAGACAGTAAAATTGGACAGAAAACCTCACCTCCAGAATAATTCAATAAGGTATACTAAACACTGGAGAATTAAGAAACCTTGTGAGATAATCAATGAAGAAGATATAAGCACAACAGTCTCTACTAAACTTCAGAGCAAAAAGTCACTAATTAGAAATTACTCTGGTATTTCCTCCCATGACAACATCTCTTCTAACTGCTAAGCAAAGGCACCTATAATTTCATTGCTGTATATTCGTTGTTATGTACCTCAGAAGTCAAATTTTATCATAGAAAAACTGAGTTGATATTACCTGGACTGGTTCCTATGCCCTAGCTTTTCAGATAAATGTGCGGCCATCGAATGAGTGTGTGTGTGTGTGTCTTTCGGAGGGAACGGTGCTGTGAAGCTGCTATAACTAAAGAATAACGCAGTCAAAACCTAAAACTTAATTCAATCTGGAGGAGAAAAAAAAAGTACAGGACTTTAAATCTCGTCTAAAGGTGCAGCCTTCTCCTTTTCAAAACAATTGTTCTCGCAACTACCCATGGCAATATAAAGTAATACATGGGGGGGGGGGGGGGGGGGGGGGGGGGGACTTCTGTGAATTCCCCAAATCACAACCAGAGTCCAACATATAGCAATAAGTGATCCACGTGAAATATGATTTTGTGCACCTGCAGCCAGTCAACTAAGTTCTTCATGTTTGAGTTTTTGATGCACGATCCTCTTCTATGTGTCGAGTGATCAACGAAACTCCATAAATAGAAGCACTTGAGGCGGTATAATAGGATGTTACAGCTAGTTGGGAAAACTGTGGAAGTGCATATGCTGCAAAATTAAGGTGTCATCAGATCCAACGATCACAAGAAAAGAGTAAGGTTCAGGCTCCCAAAAAAGAACGTTAAAGTCGAAACATTTCTTGCGTTAAAAGTAGTGTGCAGTCTCCATAGGAATTGGAGAAAACGTGGGAACGGAATTACATCTAGGTAATTGTTTTTGCAATAAGTACTACAACACTGAGGTCATTTACTTATTTAGCTATAATGTATATATTTTAAGTTCTCGCTACTACAATTATCCATTTGGAATGAACCAAATATCAACATTTATCATTCAAGGTTTACGACTGTATTAGATGAAAATTTGGTCCACGACTACATGAAGTTGCAGATTTAAAAGTTATATGGATCAAACAAAATGCTTAAATTCAGATGATGAACTACCTCCAAAAGCAGCACTAGCAGCAGAGTAAATGGCCAGGGGAGGAAGCTGTCAAACATGAACAGAGTTCAGACATGGAAACATGATGGTTGTGGTTATGGAAATTCACCAAAAAAATCAAAGCTCAAAGGTTAAACTAATTATAGGATCCCCAGAAAAGTTGAACCATACCCCAACAAGTAGAGGAAGCCACTTTTGCCCTCTCAAAGGCTTCTGCAAATAAGGAATTCCTGGACAAATTTACATGGTAAGGAGTGGAAATTTATAGACAACAACATGAATTATGCTTGATGGATCAATAACGGTGTGAATGTATTATATACCACTATTGAAACCACTAACAGCACTAATCATTGCGCCCAATCCAGTCCCAACCTGTTCAAAGGATAAAAGCATTATAAAGGTGGCAAGATCAGATCATGATGAAGATGGGGAATTGGGGATCATTTGCCAATTGGCCTATGATATGATCCACTTTTCCTTCTCCCAGTAGTCATTGCATTTTTCAGATACAGGGAATATAAGCTTGCTATAGAAATCAAGCAGTTCAGTCTCTAGACTCTCTACATGGGAAAAGAAAGAAAACTCACATGATATTGAAAATTAATAAGCAGTGTTTTGGCTCAGGATTTCAACATTCAGATCAAATATTGAGTCAATTGCTACTATAGAATTGGTTTCTACAGTAGATGATATAGCCTTTGGCTAAAAAGAAATTAATTTCAGCGGCATCCTTTCCAGACCTAATGCTCAATCTGGCCCTAACAACTCCAGCTAAACAACCAGAAGTGAACTACATTAGATTCTATGGTATGATGTACGATTCAGTACGAGCTTAAAGATTCTATCCATGTTCGACTATACATGTTAGTTATGGAGCACCATTTCCCTTGTCATATCAGTACCCTAAAAAACATGGTGCAGAAAGTAAATTGTAAACATGCCCTAGCCATATCAAATCATCGATTAAATTATCTACGCTCTTACGGAACAAAACGCGCCCAATTTTATGATACTAATCATTTTCTCAACATTGAAACTCACTCAATTGTCATATAATTTCACGAGCTGCGTTAGAAATACAAACCAAACTCTACAGGCAACAGCAGAACGAAACCCGAAACCAAAACAACGAGCTACACATGATCAGAAACTCAGGAAACAATACTTACTACCGCAGCTGTATCATGTAGAACCGGACTGATTTTCCACTCTGCATCCTCCTGTTTCATCACAAATCGGACGGCTGAGCAAAAGGAGCAGGGATCGAAAAATTGAAAACCGTATGTATGTATGTATGTATGTATGTACCTTGGAAGGGGATACGAGACTGAGACATCTTGGGCAACGAGCAGTACCGAGGCCAGGTTTCATGGTGGGATCGTGATAGAGATTGCCTTTGCGTATCTTCTGTTCGTATACCTCTCGAGTACCCATTACCACTCACTCACCAGTGCCGATTGTTTGCAGCGAATCGATGATTTTGTGTGATGATGAATTAACCCCAATTTCTTCTGTTCTAAGTAAGCGTAGTTTCAGCTCAGTCAAGTTCAATATTCCTAGAAAGTCCGGCAATGATGTGGAAGGGTTTGTTTCACGTCGGACGGGAACATGGGTAAAACCGTAATTTCATTATAAAATACTTGACCGAGCCGAATTGAAAACCAAACCATATTTCTAATTTGGTTTTGTAATTGAAAGTTGAAACCGAACAGTTAGATAAAACCGAACAAATTGCATAACGACTGTTAAGTTCTTGAGTGGAACTCCTAGTTAAGGTATTGTCAATATCATAATTTTCAATCATAAGTGAGGTGGACTTTCACATATTTAAGAGGGAGGCGATAGACCATTTTGAGTTGAATTTTCACTTTACGAAAACTAGATTTAAATTTGACGGTAGAATAGGTTGGCGACTAGAAGCTTGATCTAATGACTAAGAGAAAATATTGCAAATTGGTAAATTATCTTAATGAGGAGCAAACCTTATGCACATGGAGGGGTCCAGGGGGACTTGTCGGCCTTGCTAAAGCGAGACACGTGTGATCCGGCTAAGGTGGCTATTTATGTCACGCATATTAACTATATAGCTTGCGTCAAAGGGGATTATTGTTTGGTGGAGGGGAGGAGCTCCCATGGATCGAATTCTATAAGACTGTTCTCTGTCGTAGATAGTGGTGAATGTAGTTTCCTCTATTGTGTAGAGGAGGTCCAACCAAAAGCTGGAGTGAGGGGTTTCCATCATATAACAATTGTGGTTCTTCAAGGTCGAACCCAACAATGAGAGTTTAGGGGTCAGTCCACTAGTCAGGATCGGGGTGTTTATTGTTCCTCACAAAGAATCTCCCCTGATTCGGCCTTTCCTTGAAGTTAAGGCTTCAATTTGGTGACTTAAAGGGAGACTTACTTCCATTATTAACTCCACATAGTTCGGAATGAAATATTATCATAATTACTAACTAATTATTTAACATCCATATTCATTTTGATGTCATAATGTTTGGTATAATATTGTACATCCAAAAGTTATGGCCCAAGCCTTTATACCACAGACTATTACTACATGCAGATGAATTTGAGTATAAACTAGCGCAAATTTTGAGTATGAAACTCGTTCTTACCCACTTTGGACTTCCATTTCAAATTCTGTCTTGGGTGTGAATAGTCAAAACGAATACCAAAAAGGTTTTCTGTTTTTCTGTCTTTGACATATACACAATGGAACTTAGACAAACTATTACTATCATCAGAAAATGATTCTTGAAATCATAGCCTGTACATCTAACGTATTGCGAGACCAGCCTCAAAAGGCTACTCAGACAAACTATAACATGCAAACAAATTTGAATATAAATCATAATATTCCAAAAATATTGTCTGCTACTGTAATATATTATGATAATGGAGTAGATAAATACATATTTAAAGCTAGGTGCAACCAGACCATAGATTTTTTATTATTCAGTAATGGATTGGCAATTATTATAGTGTATTATAGAAGACAGGTAAACGAAGGGATGAAGAAGAAATTAAGCAGCAAACGGACAATGAGATTTGGTGGCTTATTCCATCAAATATTCAAGAAGTGTTGTAATGTAGCACTGGCTATCCAAAACATCGACAACTTGCCAATGGGAATTCATAGAAGAGAGAAAGACTAGTCCTACTATCACTAGCAGAATTAGGTTGACATTCTTAGCTACCGAATGATACATTTAACTTTTAAATGAATTTTCCTGAAACATCGTCTTTATATATTGATATTAAAATAAATCAAAAACTTTTACATTTATATTCACAAACTTTAATCTTTTTAACAAGAACATCAGTATTATATATATATAAATAAAATTACATAATACATTTACTCGGAAAATAGCATATATATAATTAAGAACATTGGTGTGATGTGTCCTCAGGACCATTACCAATGCAATCCCTTAAAAAAAGTCTTCGTGCAAAACAGTTTACAAACAAGAATGGAAAACCAACTGCTCACTTTTGAGTGAGAGGATTAAGTCTCAACTGAATCAAGAGAGAGCAAGTATGGAAAGGAAGCAAGATTTTGCAGTACCTTACCTATTACATTTGCATGGTGGTGGTTCCACATTAACCACTCTTGTTCATGGTACTACCATTTTGTTATATGTATCAATCATACTCGAACTACTATACAATAAGTATCTCATCATCATCATCAACACGAATCATTATAATATCTTCTTCATCTTCTTCTTCCTTCTCCAAGTCAAACACACATAGTCTGGTTCTGGCTATGGCTACGAATTGCTGGTAATTCACTACTCTGGTTTGCTGCTGCAAACTTAATTGGTATCCATTCATTCATTTACTAACTGGTTACTACTACCATATCAGTGAGCCATCCAGCTGGCTCATATCACACTCCCATTTTCTTGTTTTATCCTAATAAGTAAATACTCCCAAGAAAGCCATTGAAAAATGAATACTCTGTGATTCCAATAATCCAAACATTTCCTCAGAAGACCCATATCCCATTTATTACTCCATTCCTACTGGCTCAAAACGACGGTGGGTAGTTGCTGTATTACTACATTTGCTACTACTCCTCCTAGTTAGACCAAGACACAAAACTCTCTTTTTTAATCACCATTCATTACTGCACTGATCACTCCTAGCAGACCATTAAAGCACCCAATCCTAAACACACCCTATTCTCCTTCATTTCTTCACAGGTCAAGAAAAGTCTGTCCATGTCTCCATGACTGATCAGTGATCACTGATCAGTAATCAGTTTTAGCAGCAAAGCCACGTGTGTTCTCTCCATTCCAGACCTTCTTCTTCTCCAATTCTACTCTAGTCTAGTGCAAAAGTAGTAATACAAAATCAACTGATCCTGACCTTTCCATTGTTTAATCTTTAATGTCTCCTTATCTCCACATTTAATTCGATTCCTCCCACCAAACTCATTCCCACCTTTCATAAAAACTCATCGCTATCTTCTTGATTCCCCTTCTCCATTCAACAAATTCCCAAATGAAACTTGTAGAAGCAGATTAGTGTAGAGAAAACATGTCAAAGCTGCCATGTAAACCTTCTCTTGCAACACTTTTTCTTCCACTACTAGTACTATCACTACTACTACTACTACTGCCCAATGCAGTCCACTCTCAAACATCCAACACTGCCACAACTCTACTCAAGGTCAAGGAATCATTCACAGAAGACCCACAAAACGTACTCCAAGACTGGTCTTTTAACAACACCAAGTCCTGGTGTAGCTGGTTCGGTATCTCTTGTTCTCCTTCCTCAGAACTAGTGAGTCTCAATCTCACTGCATGTTCACTATCAGGGTCCATATCACCAGCTATATCCCTTTTACAAAACCTGCTCCACCTGGACCTTTCGTCGAACGCACTTTCCGGCCCAATCCCACCTGCTCTATCCAATCTCTCAAATTTACAATCTTTAGTCCTATACACCAACCAGCTCTCCGGCCACATTCCACCCGAACTCGGTTCCCTTTCTCAACTCCAAGTCCTCCGTATCGGCGACAACCCGGACCTCACCGGCCCGATTCCCCTGTCTTTCGGCAACCTCCAAAACCTGATCGCTCTCGGATTAGCCTCCTGCAGCCTCACCGGCCCAATACCGCCCGAATTGGGGAGCCTAGCCCAACTCGAGAACCTGATTCTGCAGGAGAATCTGCTAGAGGGGCCTATTCCTGCAGAGATAGGAAACTGTTCCAGCCTCAACCTATTCACAGCTTCACTCAATCGTCTTAATGGATCAATACCTGCTGAATTGGGGGCTCTTGAGAATGTCCAGATACTCAACCTGGCGAATAATAGCTTGTCAGGTGAAATTCCGAGCCGGATTGGTGAGATGAGGGAGCTGCAGTATCTGAATTTGCTTGGTAATCAGCTCAGTGGGTCGATTCCTAAGGCGTTGGCGAACTTGGTTAAGCTTGAGAAGCTGGACTTGTCAGAGAACTCTCTATCAGGCGATATTCCTGAAGAAATCGGGAACATGAGCCAGCTTGGGTACCTTGTGCTTTCCACCAACCATCTTACAGGTATCATTGTTGCCAAAATGTAGCCTGTTTCCATAATTGCCATTTCTCAAACTACCTGATCAAGAATTTTAGCTTTTGGGAAACGTTTTTGAGTGTTTGTTTTGTTATTTGGCTTTTGTCACATTACCCCCTTCGATTTTACAAAATACTAGTATTACTCCTTCAATTTTACAAATAGTGAATAACCTTCATGTAATTAATTTTAGAGTTAGTTTTTGCAATAAAATCATTAATGTTATAAATTAAATATTTATATTTTTTCATCTTCAAAGCATACATTTTATTAAAATTGCATGTATATTATTTGATAACAATAATGCTTTTCTTCATAATATAGGTCAATCAAGACTTTGTATTACTTTTAATGTTAAAGTGCATTACTATTGGGTGGCTACAAGTATTAAAAATTAAGAGATGTACAAGTATAAATTACTTAAGTTTAAACATCTAGCAAAATTAAACTGTAAAATCATTCACAATAAATACATTAATTAAAATCACATCAATTTTGACATATAATAAATGTATATTGACATTTCCATTGAGGGTTAATGTGAATATAAACGATGACATGAATATTTTTAAAAGTTATTTACATATTAATATTATTGGTATGTAAACTTTCAAATATAATACTACCTCCACCTTTTCATTTTCTATAAGCACAATTTCTAAGAGGTGTATGTCCATGCTTAGTAAAATTAGCTAGTAGCTGAAAAGATAACTGGTAGTTTATCATGTAACTTTTTTTCAATAAGCTAACTTGATTATATTTTCAAACCATTTAGCTTTTTAAACTATAAATATAATAGATGAAATTTGAAATAGTGTGACTATAATAAGTAAAGATTATGGTTTTTTTAGAAGGAAATTGAAAGCTATTAGTGGAACTTGAAAAATGGAAAATTGAATCTTGTTTAGTTAAATGGAGGGAGTAATATGCTGGAATATAACAAATGAATTGCACAATTTTGTAAATTTGGGGTAATCTTCCTATTAATAAAACTATTCAGGGTAATCCGAAATTGCCAAATATTCAGGGGTAATCTGCAAAATACCTTTCTTACTACATGTACTGTTTTATCATCCTGATATGTCCTTGGCCTTGGGTGAGATGATGAAAATTGTTTGTGATAATATAGGGAACATACCTGAAGGCATATGCTCCAATGCCACCAGCTTGACAAATATGATACTTTCAGAGAATCAACTTTCCGGCAAGATACCTGTCACAATAAGAGACTGCAGCTCACTTAAGCAGCTTGATTTGTCCAACAACACACTCGATGGTTCCATTCCGGACGAGCTTTACCAGTTGGTTAATCTGACTGATCTGGTGCTCAACAATAACACATTGTCAGGTTCCATTTCTCCATCCATTGCCAACCTAACCAAGCTGCAGTCGCTGGCCTTATACCAAAACCATTTACACGGAAATCTGCCCAAAGAGATTGGAATGCTTGTCAATCTTGAGATTCTCTATCTTTATGACAATCAGCTCTCGGGTGAGATCCCTCTAGAGATTGGCAACTGCTCTGCCTTACAAATGATTGATTTCTTTGGAAATCAATTCTCTGGGCAGATTCCCCCGACCATCGGAAGGTTAAAGCAGCTGAATTTCATTCATGTGAGACAGAATGATCTTTCGGGTGAAATTCCTGCCAGTCTTGGTAGCTGCAATCAACTTACTACTCTTGACTTGGCTGACAATCGCTTGTCTGGAAGCATCCCTGCTACTTTGGGTAACCTCCTAGCTCTCGAACTGTTTATGCTTTACAATAATTCTCTTGAAGGTAGTTTACCTAATGAGCTTACCGGCCTTGTCAACCTGACGAGAATAAATCTTTCGTCTAACAAACTAAACGGGAGCATTGCTCCACTCTGCAGTTCCAGCAACATCCTTTCCTTTGATGTTAGCAATAATGCATTTGATCATGAAATTCCTCCCCAAATAGGCAGTTCGCCTAATCTTGAAAGACTTAGGCTAGGGCATAACAAGTTTTCTGGAAATATTCCGTGGACACTAGGATTGTTACAACAAATGTTTCTGTTAGATCTCTCAGGAAATTTACTAACCGGGCAAATTCCTGCCCAGCTATCCTTATGCAAGAAACTGACTCATCTTGATCTTGACCATAACCTTCTTTCCGGACCAGTTCCCTTCTGGATTGGGCGTCTCCCTCTTTTGGGTGAGCTCAAGCTCTCGGCCAATCACTTATCCGGTTCAATTCCTCAAGAACTCTTCAACTGTGAAAACCTGCTAATCCTGTCACTTGGTGGCAATTCTCTTAATGGCACCCTTCCTTCTGAAGTTGGCAAACTTCAGTCTCTCAATGTTCTTAATCTCGATGGAAACCAACTTTCCGGAACCATTCCATCCACCATAGGTCAGTTGAGAAATTTATATGAGCTTCGGCTTTCAAGAAACCTCTTCAATGGAGAGATACCAGTTGAAATTGGACAGCTTCAAAATTTGCAAAGCGTTCTTGATATCAGCTACAATAACCTGTCAGGCCATATCCCACCTGTCATTGCCACACTGTCAAAACTTGAACAACTTGATTTGTCACACAATCAACTAGCAGGAGAAGTACCTTCTCAAGTGGGTGAAATGAGCAGCTTAGCAAGATTGAACCTTTCTTTCAATCATCTTCAGGGGAAGCTGGATAGCCGATATGCACGATGGCCAGTCACTGCATTTGATGGGAACTCGAATCTTTGTGGGAGCCCTCTTCAAACCTGTGATGCTGCAAAATTTAACAGTTCAAAGTCCAGCCCAACCCAATCATCCGTGGTGATAATATCAGCAATATCTACCGCATTGGCAGTCATTCTTTTGGTAATAGGAACTGCGCTCTTCCTCAAACACAGGCGAGAAACTTTGGGAAAAGCGAGTGAATCAGATTCTAGTTACTTCTCAAGCTCATCTTCAAATGCGCAGAAGCGGCCTCTGTTCGATTATAATGCTGCTGTCAAGCGTGATTTCAAATGGGCAGACATCATGGAAGCTACAAACAATCTGAGTGAGGAGTTCATAATTGGATCAGGGGGTTCTGGAACAGTTTATAGGGCTGAATTATATTCTGGAGAAATGTTGGCGATCAAGAACATACCAAGGAAGGATGATGCGTTAATGGATAGAAGCTTTGCCAGAGAAATCAAGACTCTTGGCAGAATAAGGCATAGGCATCTGGTGAGATTGTTGGGGTATTGTAACAATAGATCAGGTGCAGCAGCAGGTTCAAATCTGTTGATCTACGAGTACATGGAGAATGGTAGCGTATGGGACTGGTTGCACAAGCAGCAGCCGATGAACGAAAAGAAGAAACAAGTCCTAGACTGGGAATCAAGATTGAAGATAGCAGTGGGATTGGCAAAAGGACTGGAGTATCTTCATCATGATTGTGTGCCTAAGATATTACACAGGGATGTTAAGTCCAGCAATGTTCTGTTAGATGGAAACATGGAGCCTCATTTGGGAGATTTCGGACTGGCAAAAGCTCTAACTGATAACAACGACTCTGTAAATACAGACTCAAATATCTGGATTGCAGGTTCCTATGGGTACATTGCTCCAGGTATCCACCTCAACCCTCCTTTTCTATTTCTAAGTCTTAAAACCATTTAAATTAACAACTTTTCTAGTGTAACTAATAAGTAATCTATTTTGCAGAATATGCATATTCGTTGAAGGCAACGGACAAAAGCGATGTTTACAGCATGGGGATTGTGCTTATGGAGCTGGTGACTGGGAGAATGCCTACGGATAGTAGGTTTGGTGCATCAGATATGGATATGGTGAGATGGGTAGAGTCGGTTTTCGAGACACAGTCTGCTAGTGAGGAGCTGATTGATCCAGTGCTAAAACCAGTGTTACTACCAAATGAAGAGAGTGCCATTTTCCAAGTTCTTGAAACAGCACTACACTGCACAAGAACTGCACCTGCTGAAAGGCCGTCTTCGCGGGAAGCATGCGATGAACTGGTCCGCGTGTTGAATGACAGTAGGATGGTATATTCAGAAAAAATGACTAGTCCAGATCAATTTGTGTAGTGAAGTTAACTCCACGACCCTGAGATAAAGTGTGAAGATCGATTATGTGTTTGATGCAGCTCGATAACGTGTTAGATTTAGGATTATTTGGTGGCGGGAATGATTTTTAGAATTTATAGCTCATAGGTGTGGATTGAAATGGCAGTGTGCAACGTGAAAAAGAATCGGCAAATATATGGTAATATGGTTACATCAAGTGATTGACTTTGTTGGATTAACACCTCAACTGAAGATTGCAACCCAACTACCTAATTAGTTAAAATCATCTAACCTATTCAAAATCAAGAACAAATAAACGAATTGATGGAACAAGAAATTGAAGAAAGAAAAAAAGAATGAAACAACAGAAGAATTTCGTAGTTAGGTTGCACATGACATGACAACCTGATCAATGGTTGATAACGTTTATGGGCTCGGGTGGGCTAAAATCCATTAAAACAAAGAATTGTACGAAATAAGATGTGTATACTTCCCCAGTTTAAACTTCTCATATATTTCGTTTTGGTTCGTCACAAATGCGTTTATTCTATTTCCATGTTTAATTATTTTGTACTCCATATCAATATTATAATAAAAGGAGGCCAAATTAATTACATTAAATATATATCCATCCCACCACCATTATTTAACTTTTTACGATTTTACTATCAATAAACTCATATTAATTAATTAATTGTATTTAAACATATGACCGACCTACATGACATTCAAATAGGGACGGAGGAGTATTAACTTGCATTGATTAGTAATAAAAAAAAGAGTTAATCACGTGGAGGAATCCTCTTCGAATTTAATTATAATTAGAGATTCGCTGCATCGTAATACTATATTAATACATGATTCAATGAGTTATATTATTATATTAATATAAAACTCGCTCTTTTTTTTTTCTTGAAACGGCTAAGGTGACTCGAACCCCCGACCTATTAGTTGAATGTGAAACGTCTTACCAACTGAATTGCACTTCGTTATCAACATCTAGACGGACAATAACTATTTAGAGTTTTTAATGTACATCTAGACGGACAAAAGAAATTAAAAGATGTTGATAATCCACCTAGCAGCATGAGAGGCCAGCAGGGTGAAAGGGTGAGGTCCATGAGATGAGACTAAAACGAAGACATACCTACGCGTCCCATGTGCCGACACAGCGACATCTGTCGGTCTTTCTCCACGTGTCGCATTTTCCTATTCTTCTCTTCGTACTAATCAATGTCGGGACACGATAGATATAGGGGAATTATTTCGCTCATTCGTCGCTTTTCAATTTTTAAAAGTGGTTATCCAAATGATGAACTTGTTACACAAATTATTGACGTAACTAATTAAAATATCTACGTCATAAATATTTGTGTTTTCCATATTGCGGAATAATTTATTTCGTTAAGAATCTATATGTTTCGATTAATAACATAAATATTTTAAGTTATTTTATTTTAATTTTAAAACATTTCAAAAAATTTTGAAAACAGCAAAACATCTAAAAAAGCTTAGAAAACCTTTCTGTTTTTTAAGAATTTAAAAATCATTTTTAATCGATGTTAACCAATGTTTCTGACAAATAAATTAGAAAGTATAGTTGTCATCTACGCCTTTTATAATTAAATTGAAATAGAAACAGATCCACATTGTTAACAAAATCTTGAGTTTAGTGTTTACGTTGTTAATAAAAATAATTTTATTTAAAAAATATTTATATCGTTAACTGATTGAATAAATCTCGTAACTGATCGAATAAATGTCTTATATAAACGTCTCTAAACATACTATAATCACTACATAGATGATCTAGGTTACTTAAAAAAAGAATCGTATGTAGCTAGAAATTGTATCTTCAATTTTTTATATTTCTTGTGTAACTAATCACTCGAAATTATAAACAGTAGTAACATATACTCTTTTTTATTTTATTAGTATATATATGACGTGTATATAGTCACTCATAATAATCACTCCAAATAAAAAAGAAGAATTAAAAAGTTAATGAAACTAAAGATGAAGTATTTCAGAAAGACGAATTCTAACATCATCACATATTTATTAACCATTACAACATGTCTAAATCTAAAAAATATTTAAGTGGCTGTTTGGATGGAAATTTGAGTGGGCAGTTAAATGGATTTTAGTGAAAATTGTGTTTGAATGAACATTTAAGTGGGGTATTTTAAGTGTATTTTAGGCCAAATCACTGTTCATCGATTCAAATGGGGATATTCAAATCCCCATCCAAACACCCCTAAGTGTGACTTCAAACACACCGCATATCAAATATGCATATTGCCTTCGTACTCTTCCTTTTGTTTACATCCTGTTACTATAGAAGTAGCAAAATAAAAAAATCCCACCAATTCACAATTTTACTTATTTATTATATATCTTTCATTTACATAATAGAATTATTTTAAAAAAACAATTTTAATGAGATTATAAATTTTTTATATGAAAATCACACATTTAAATATTGGGTGGTTGCAGAGAGAATAAAATAAAATGGATGCGTCCATGTTTGAGTTTAGCTGGACGAAAAGTTAGTTTGGCTGATTGGTTTGGTTTGGGATCATTTGACACTAGAGGAAAGGAATTAACCAGCAAGTAAGCCATCAACCAAGCAAAGCCAACCGTCAGTCTTGGAAAAGAATATCATCATTATTCTTTATTCTACAACTAAACTGACCTCCGATATTATTAGCTGTTCATGGCATGGCATTAAAATTCAAAAAATAAAATTTAAATGTATCGTTTAAGTTCACAAACAATTTAAAACTAAAGAGTACTTAATTTCACATGATATATAAATAAATGGTAAATGTTCATTTTCTTCCCTAAAATTATTTTATTGTTATTCTCGTCATACTCATTGTTGTATTTAAGAATTACTAAGTACTAACTAAATATTTTCGTGTTGCAATCATTTTTCTCTTAATATTAAATGTGCAGTTTCATACAAGACGAATGAAACAAATAGAACTTGTATCTTTACGAAAATAACAACAAATCTTTAATGTATATACTACTTCAATAGTAGCAAGTGGGGACTAGAAAATAAGAAGGTATCTTCCGGAGAAGAGAAGGGAAAGGAAGGGAAGAAGATTGGGACCGTTAGAAAGAAGAAAAAAGATGATTTTGTAATTGTTTAATTGCATATATGGGCTACAATATTTACAATTTTATAACCGGGTTGATTTGCATAACACTCAAATTGCTCAATTTGACTCGATAAACAGTTATTTGGCCTAAAATACACTTTAAATACCTCATTTCAATTACATTCTAAACACAATTTCACCAAAATCTCATTTAAATGGTCATTTCAATGCCATGCCAATACGACCATAAGTTTCACACTTATTCACAGCTAGTAAGCTAACTTGTTTTCATTTATGTTTCAATATCATGCTAGACTTTTAATAGGTTCAGTGTTTTTGTATGTTCATTTAATAATCTCACACTTCACTTACCATGTATATGGAAATATGGTAGTGCTACTAAAATCTAAATAGAAAAAATAAGTAATTTCACTATTATTCTATTTTTTATTATAAATTGAACGTTAATAAGCAATTGAACAATCAGTAACACTCATCAATCAATTAAGCCAAACTACTTCATAATGAAATGGTCCTGAAACTTAAAAGTCACAGTCATACCATATGACCATATCGTGTATTTTGTCACTAGGTATTTTTCTTACTGATTGTTCAAAAAGTTGGAAGAAAACGTGTAATCTATGTTCAAATCTTACCATCCCTATTCAAAAATAGTAATATTACTACCAGTATAAATAATTTAGCAGCACCAGCCACCCATGTTATTATTATGTTATAAATTATGAAAAAGTAAAGTAGAATAAATGGAAAAAACCAGCAGCAGCAGCATATGATATTGATGAGAGAGGGAGAAAAGGAATTTGTATTGCTGTAGTGCACAATACTACATCATCATCATAAGAACATTACCTTTCTCCTATCTCTTTCTCTCTGTGCTCTTCAGCTGTTTCATTCCATTCCTCTCCCTCTGTATTTCTCTGCAACACAATCTTCCATTCTCACTCATATACACACTCCTACTCTTTTCCATCGTTGCATTACAAAAGCAAAAGCAAAAGTAAAACACCCAAAAAAAAGTGATAGTGAAAGCTAGAGATCTCATTTGGACCAGTAGATACCAGTCATCCACTTCCACATTAATCTAATCATCTAATGTATTGGTAGTTTGTAGAATTGCCAGATTTGAAGGTGTTTGATTTTTCTGAGCATTAGCTATTTTTGCAGTTTTTGGGTCAGTTCAAGTGTTCAACAATGGTGATGAACAACACCGATGGAAAAGAAGAAGGTCCAGAGAAGCAGCAGCAGAAAATGCTGATCGGAATAATCTCCAAATTTGCAGGTGAGCTCAAACTCATCCTTACCGCTCTCGTCTTCCTCTGTTCCTTAGCAATCGTCCTCCAATTCCTCCCTCCTACCTTCTCCTTCTCCTCATCTTACCAGATTCAAACCTGCATCACTCCACCACCCCTAAACAACTCCTCAGATAACACCAATTCCACTCTCTCTCAACACATTAGCACCAGTAGCAGAGCTCTGGAGAAGGTAGAGAAGGATCAAGTATTAGAAAACGGAGTGTTGAAACGAAGGTTCAATCCGTACGGAGCAGGAGCGTACAATTTCATCCTAATGTCAGCTTACAGAGGCGGCGATAACACCTTTGCCGTAATCGGCCTCTCTTCAAAACCCCTCCATATCTTCGGTAAACCCTCGTACAGATGCCAATGGATTAACGACGATGATGATGATGATAATGTTACTAATGTTATTGAATCGGATGGGTGGAAGATTCTACCGGATTGGGGATATGGTAGAATCTACACAGTGGTAGTCATCAACTGCACATTTCCAATAGGTACAGGTGCCAATGGTGGGAAGCTTCTTCTCCAAGCCACAACGAATGACCCTGCACTCAACACCACGGACACAATCACCGCCCTAACCGAAACCCCAAAGGACTACTCCAATTTCATTGCTCAGTTCTCTGCTCCGGCACCGAATTATGACTATCTCTACTGTGGCTCGTCGTTGTACGGGGATTTGAGCCCGCAGAGGGTTCGGGAGTGGCTGGCCTACCACGTAAGGCTGTTCGGGCCGAAATCGCACTTCGTGATACACGATGCCGGTGGGGTGCATCAGGGGGTTTTGGAGGTTTTGAGGCCGTGGATTGAGAAGGGGTTTGTTACCTTGCAGGATATTAGGGACCAGGAGAAGTTTGATGGGTATTATCATAATCAGTTCCTGATTGTTAATGATTGTCTTCATAAGTATAGGTTTCAGACTAAGTGGATGTTCTTCTTTGATGTGGATGAGTTTATACATGTTCAGCAAAGGAATAGTATCGATTCGGTTATGGATTCGCTTTCGGATTCGACTCAGTTTACGTTCCAGCAGATGACCATGTCTAATAAGTTGTGCCTCCCCCAGGATGCTCCGAACGCCTTCAGGTACATCGGCTTTCGTCTTCTGGTTATTTGCATTGCATTTGTCTATTGTTCAGATATGTTTTGATGTCTTATATAGTAAATGCTGGTAATTCTAGCTTAGACAGAAATATATCTCATCTTCAGTCTTTAAGACCCACCCAGATTCAGGAAAAAGTTGTTCAACTGAAAAAAGAAACTATCTAATATTGGTGTTTTAGTAGTAACTACATGCTCGTAAATACTTCGTGATTTGTTAGAGATGGTAAAATTCTGTCAGTTGCACTTACATTCTGCTTGTATATTGATGAGTAGAGATAGTTAGAAATCAAAGCAATTAATTAATTTGGAAGCAACATACTAGAGGATAGACATATGAGCATCCTTCAGATTAACAACCAAAAGCCGTCTGCATAGACTCAATCACTTGCTTTACTCCATGGCAAATGGCATTCATGAATCCCTCACTGTGTAGATTCTAATGACTAGGTCTTCATTTCACACAATGGCAGTACATGTGTTCATTTGCATTCATGAATCATGAACGTGCGTAATGCCTGCTTAAACGTGAATATGCATCACTGTGTTGTGGCATTACTACTGTCATTCTTATGTGTATTTATATTTTGTTCAAGCCACTGCCTATCTCAATTGTAGTATGCTATCAGTGTATCTTTGCGAAAACTTATTTGTTATTATTCCTTTTGATATTGTACTCATTTGTATACAATGTGGAAATGTCATTATAAGCCGAGTACAAAAGAGAGGTCTAACTATTTAACTAATCATTGTTACATAAATGGAGTTCCCTTTATTGTACTTGTATTATTATCAAGAAATTGGTGTGCCAACAACTGAGTTACTACAAGGTAGCTATATATGTACTAGTTTCAACTTGCAGCTGTAAGGAGCCTATTCCATTATCAGATATAGAATGTCTCTGTGGATTGTAGCTTTAAATTCTTCCTGGCCCCATATTGTAAATGCAATTTGGGTTCCCTTTTGCACAATAAGTTCGATATTACTGGGGATTTTTAAACATAGTTGCTATTATATCTCATAGGAAATGGGGATTTGAGAAGCTGGTGTACAGAGATGTGAAGAAAGGTATAAGGAGAGACAGAAAGTACGCTGTGCAACCAAGAAATGTGTTCGCAACCGGAGTGCACATGTCTCAGAACATAAAGGGCAAGACAAATTACAAGACAGAGGGGAAGATCATGTATTTCCACTATCATGGTACAATTTCAGAGCGGCGTGAACCATGCAGACAGCTTGCCAACACCTCCGGCATCACAGTTGATGGGGTTCCTTATGTTATGGATACCACTATGCGCAAAATTGCAGGATCAGTTAAAAAATTCGAACTCGAGATGATTGGCTCTGTTTTGAAGGGAACACGGCAGTGAACTGTAAATCGAAATCTCCCCTCTAGCTGATTGTGTGATACATAATAGGTAGGTAGAAATGTAGAATGTTCATCTGATCCTCATTTTATGTTAAATTAAAAACATGCACGGATGTACACGAGTGGATACGAATACGATACTGCTGAAGAATTTTCTTGTTTTCGAGTCATTTTTTATATACTAATGTATTTTTAGGCATGCAGACCATGGTATATATATGAAGAGAAGATTGTATTGTATTTATACTATTGCACTTTCTGTTACTGTCTCCATTCCTCCAAATATTTCCAATTGATATTTGATTCTTTGTACAATACTAGGAGGCACTGTCAAGTGAGTGTGTTACCAACTTGGACTCTAAAAGAATTCATAATCGCGTGTTCAACCAAAGCTGGGGCTTTAAAATACTAAGTTTGAATTCAAGCTCACGTACCTCAAACTTGCTTAGTTGCTAACGTGTGTTTATGAACAAACAAATTAAAATTCATAAATGTAGACGGTATATATGTGCTGCATCTATGACATTTTTATTTTCCATTCAACTAAAATTTAATGAACTAAACTGGATCGGATTGAACTTAAGTAAGGTATATATTATAACTAAGCCGAGTTGAATTGAACTAAATTAATTTCAGTTGAAAAGAACATACCAGTTCAGTTCGACTTAGTTATAATTTATATATTTCTTCAATTCAGTCTAATTTAATTTATTTTAGTCCGATCCCGTTCATGTAATTAAATGTAATTAAATATCAATTCAAATACAATCCAAGTAAAGTAATATAAAACATGAAAAGTCACGATAAACCACTTTAATAACTACTACTTTCTATAAAGTAACATGTCACAGCAACCAATATACATCAAAATAACCATCTCTTTGTTTACTACTATGTCCAAAATGTAATGTCACAATTGACCGACCTTTTTCAGAAATATATATTGGGCCAAGCTTCTCGAGAACCGCTTGATTCCTTAAACGTTCCTAGAGCCATCCACCAAAATGCAAATTATGTCCGAAGCATATTTATCATTATAAAAGTATATGCGAAACAGCGAAAGTTGATTTGTTTTGAGGCTGAAATGATCACTGGCTGTGATCATCGTCAACGTGTTACAGAACAGAACGCTGAGAAAAATCCAAATATGAAAAGTCTGTCTTTCTGGCTGGCTTAATGACTTGGCTTATTAGGCTGTTCATAAATAGTTGGCTTCATTCATTCATACGAGTAAATGCTGATTCTAGATGGAAATTGTGTTTGATTCTTATTATTTCCAACTGATAATGTTGAAAATGAGGTGGGATTTACTGATTTCATCAGTGATGATTTTTTTTTCTCAAACGGCTAAAGATGCCTCAAACTATTAATATATTGGTTGGAGGGAAAGCAGCTTAACAACTGAGCTGCACTTCGTTGTTAATTTTTTAACATTCTTTTTTTTTAAAACGGTAAATGTGACACGAACCTCCTACTTATTAGTTGGAGGTAAATCATCTCACCACCAACTGAGTTACACTTCGTTGTCTGTTGTGTGATGATGTTAACTAATTCACTCAAACTCCAGCAAATCCTTCTATTTACATGATTCAATAATAAAAGTAAAATTGTTTGTAACCGAGTGATAAGCAACGAGCTGAGAGATTTCGTACTAAAAATTTACGAATTCGATCTCTGAAATAGATAATTATTTCTATGTATAGAGCGATTAGAATTGTACTGAAGATAAAACGCATATATCTCTTCATATACAAAATCATAGGCTCTGTATCTTCAAAAGAATAAGAAAAGCACCGTCGACAGATTAGTGGTGGAGGGGGTATCTGTAGTATGTTTTAAATTGATAATTAACGACCCTTTCTTCTGCTTTTCCTAATAACAATTATACGGTGGTTAGTTTGTCAATTGTCACGGTGACTTATCAGATTGAAGCACATGTAACGGACCGACGGTATAGAATTTGAGTGTCCTTTTTCAATTGAAATTGAATTTTCTATATACAAAATATTCGATTTGATTTGAGTAAGGAGATGGCCGCTCCACCAGTATAATAATGAGGGACTAATACATTAACTGGTTATTAGTAGAAGTACTCATTAGGTATGTACTACTTGAGGTGGAGAATAGGAATGTGATCGGTTGGCCCCGGTTGTTCCTTGTCCCATATAGCACCCAATGGCATATGGCCTCGTAATAGACTTGAAATCATGTCCACACATTCTTATAAACTCTTGATCAAACGAGATGTTTTGTTATAACTAGTACCGTACAAAAAGATAATTCTGGTGAATTGTAAATTTATCGCTCATAATGATTTACATCACTTTGAAAATGAGTTTATATTATCTCAAAAAAATGAGTTTATATAAGTTTAAAATCATTAACTATAAAGTTTAATCGCACTTTAATAGAGCAAGTCGGTAAAGAATTGTACCGAATGGTTATTGTATATATACAACTATCAGTTTATCAGGCTCAATACTTGAGGGGGATGCTAATGGGCTTAAATGTGATACAGTGGGATCGTATAGAGTGTATATTGTGGTACAATTGCATATTTGTTACATTATACAGTGTTTGAGCATATGAACATACTCCTATTCACACATTGTCATAAAATAAGGGTTAATAATCTGAGACTAAATATGGTAATATCATACCGATAAAATATGATGACGTTATAAAAATTTTAAATTATCAGGTTAGATTTTGACTCGAAAGGTCGTCATATATAGTCATCTAGACTTATGGAATTGAGAGATAAGTTAGTTGATCTAAAGGTTGGGGTCGAAGCAATTTATCCGACAAAATGACTGGTTTGCCATGCTTACAAAATAAGCTAGTTTCATAATCTCAAATCAAATAGTCTGTTCGGGGCAAATATGAAAAGCCCCTACTAACCCATCTCTTCCAACATTTTGTTGGGTCTAGAGATGGGCCTTTGCATTACAAATGGAAAATCTAAAGTCTGTTTGCAAACTTTCTCACTAATCAACCTCAATTTTCAATATCCAAGGCCACAAACATACCAAATACTCAAGAGAAACCCTAAGAAGAGGATAATCTTTGTTTGCTGTCCTATTCCAAGGCATTGTAGCAACTGCAGCTACAACTATTCCGTGAAAAAACCGGAGCTCAGCTGCTTCACTCTAGACGAAAACCAACCTCATATGCTGCCTACCAAACCTACTGTAATACTGGGCTGTGGGGGAACTGACTATACATATAAAAGAAACTGCCTCTAGCAAAACATGATTGAGTGATGATGCTATACATGCATCACAGGGCCACTCTGGACAAGAACGGTTTTGGACTTCTAGTTCAGGCATGCAACCCATTCCCATTACGATAAACACCATCCAAAGATCCGTTGGTTAACTTGGCTGCTCCATTCTCGTATATAAGTGATTTTAATGATGCGGAACCATTCGTCAACTTCATATACTGTTTTGGTGCACCTTTATTTAAAACTGCATCCAACTGCCCACATGCTGCTGCTACAAGTCCTGTTATCAAGGGACCAAATTTGAAGTATTTTACTGGATGTCTGGTTAACCATATGTCAACAAAATTTCAGATGATCACTGAAAAATTACATACCTAGGAAAACAGCAGAAGGTTTTCCTGGTCTCGACTTGAACTCCGGGTGGAATTGAACACCAACAAAGTAGGGGTGATCAGGCAGCTCAACAATCTACAATGCAAGTTGGATCACAGGACTAATTATACTGAGACTTTGAGCATGCAAAACGGAAAACAAGTAACAGAACCATAAAGTTAACAAAATTATTACCTCCATACGACAACCACTCTCATCTTTGCCAGGAAACTTGAGACCAGCTTCTTCAAATTTCTGAACCATATCCGGGTTTACCTGGACAAGATCAACAAAAGTAATTTATACACATCAGCTCCAAATTGCTATAGCTCATATCCGGAATACAACGTTTTCTTAAGTATGGGCATCCGAACAGCTCCAGAGATGATGCTTTTATTCACCTCATATCTGTGTCGATGTCTCTCATCAACAAAGCTCGTAGTGCCATACCTGATGATAAATAAGATCGTAGTTCTATCACATATCATGGAAAAAAGAGCATGACACCAGAAATATAATTTACTTGCCTATTGCCCAATATACTTCTTGGAGAGTAACTTCTAGATATTTCAGCTTCTAACAAAGTGTTATTTAGTCCTGTTTCTCATCATACATTTTTTGGGACCATGGATGAAGTATAAACAGTCATAACAAATCAAGGTTTATCAGGAAGGTAAATGATTTTTTCAAAACATGAACATGGCATAAGCCATCTGATCAAGTCTTTTGAAAGACCTGATTTTCCTAAACGATAGTAAAACCACATAAAATTAGAATAAGTTGGGTGAGTGCCAAACACTCAGGTGGGGGTACGGTTCTTCCTCAATACAGGAAAAACAGGACTTTTGAAGAATTTCAACTCAGTTATTAAAAACGTGGCAGCTTGACAAACTTAGTCCTGGTCCTATTTTAGATCCAATGAAACATCACCATATACCATGTTCTACAACGCTTCCAATTTGTAAAGATATGAAGACGTACAGTTTTGCAGATTTACAAGAGGCATCATTGAAGTATGTTCTCCTAGATCCAAGTCGCATGGTCCCTCCCATGTGGGTTTTTGAACCCTGTTAATACAAAACAGGTGTCTAAATTGATTTATATTAATAAAAAATTGATGTGCAAAGACACATGAGAATAAGCACTAACCTCTGGCATGAAAATAACACAGGGGTTGGGAGTGTCGGGATCAAATTCTGTGCTGTTCGCATCTTCTAGTCCAAGGACAGATCGTGCATATTCAATCACTGCAATTTGCATTCCCAGGCATATCCCGAGATACGGAATCTTATTTTCACGGGCATACTTTGCTGCTAGAATTTTACCCTCTACACCCCTATCACCAAATCCACCAGGAACTAGTACAGCCTCTGAACCCTATAAAGTGAAGACTTCAATCAGATGTCTGAATAGTTCAGCAAAAAATAGTTTGAGGAAATAAACATATGAAGGGTGGTAGTGCAGACCTTCAATATATTCCAAGCTTTTTTGTGAGCACTGGGATTCTGCAAGTTGACACAGCAAACACGGTGAGTGACACTACATTACCACAAGAATCAGACAACTAACTCTAGCAGGAAATTAACCTCCTTTCTCGTTGCTTCCTCAAGATCACTAGCTGGCACCCACTCTACACATAATTTTCTGCGGCAGGGAACAGAAGCATGCAACAGAGCCTACAAAAAATAAAAACATCAAGCAATTTGAAAGTTCTTGTTGGAAGCATTTCATGAACAAATGCTAGTCAGATGCAGTTCAGCTGAAAATAATCGAAGAAATGAGTTACCTTCAGAACAGAAATATAGGAATCTGAGAGTCCAGTGTACTTCCCAACCATAGCAATTTTAACCTGTTATGAAAGGGTATGAGTTCTAGAAGAAAATTAGGGCAACAAAATTGCATTTCACTCCAGATTATACTTGTCCCAGTCCAGTTGAAAACATTAGATATTTTGCAAAGCCGATATCACATCCATCAACTGTTTAGGTTCAAGAAAACAATCCACTTTGTCTGATAAAATTTGAAGGGAAAAAAACATGTAAAAGAACCTACCGTCTCATGCAGCCTATCGCAGAGTTCTGCCCTGGTTGTCCACTCTTTCAAAACAGGTTCCCTAGTCTTACTACATGTTGCACATAAGAAGATAATTAAGATTCTTCAATATTGTTTACAAGAAGCGTATATTATATTGGAAAGTGCAAATATCAACTGACGAACCCAGTGAGGTTAAGGACCTTCAATATAGCCTCATGAGCCTTCTGGTCCTGTAAAGCAGACAAATCTTAGACACAATAGTGCAGAAGCACCAAAGAACATTAATCAGAAATACTTACTTTCAGAAGTAAAGGCACACGCCAGATATTGGAAACATCATAAAGTGTGATGATGTGCTCAATCTGGAGGAAAGATAAACGAACATTAGCTTGATAATCTTTCAATTTAATCAAGCATGTAGAATGAGTGTAACATTACCGGAACATGGCAAAAACGTGAAAGCTTCTCCTTTACATTTCCGTCAAGTTCCTGCAGAAAGAACAGCCATTATCGTAAGAGATAAAAATATGACAGAATGTCAATACTCAAGAAATTGGAAGCTGCAAAGGAGCTCAAACACATGCCAGTCAAAAGATCTTTGCTCGAGTAAAAAAGTTCATCAAAACAAGCTTTGCCTTTTAATAGCATAGCAAACATCAAACACTACAGATTACACTAACCGAGGTACTACGGCATGCCAGAATATTTGCAGTAAGACCCAAGCTTCTTAGCCCTCTTACACTATGCTGAGTCGGCTTTGTTTTCTGCTCAAATGGTAACCAATTTCAATATGCATGTTATAAAAAAATGTAACAGAAGAAACTGAAGAACCTAGGATAATACCAAAAACTTCACCTGTTCTCCTACTACAGATAGAACTGGCACCAAGCTGACATGTATCAAGCAAAAGTTTCCCTCACCTGATATGTTAAGTGGTCATCAAAGAAGTGAGTAAAGAACATACTACCGTCAATGATTCTCAGTTCTATAATAAACCAGATGCAAAACAAAATCTAATATTTACCAACGCGATAAGAAAACTGTCCAAGAGCCTCAATGAAGGGCATCGATTCAATATCTCCTGCAACAAGCATATAAAAATACTGTTACCATCATGTTGAAAATAACAAATTTGAAATTTTTTGATAATATAGAAGTGAACTGATAGTATTGTTGTTTATTAGTACCGATAGTTCCACCCAATTCGATAACACAGACATCAGCTGGGCCCTCTTTGCCATCAACAGGTATAGCAGCGGCTCGTTCAATCCATTCTTGAATCGCATCGGTTATATGAGGCACAACTTGAACTGTCTGTCCCAGATAATCCCCTCTTCTCTCCTTGTCAATAACAGACTAAAAACAAAACAAACCCAGATCAAGATTGGTTGACTTGAGACTTATCACTTATCAGTATGCAAAAACATGTTTTTTTTTGTTTACAATGATAGATAATGTAAATAAAAACCTGGTAGATTTTTCCAGTGGTGATGTTATTATCTCGGGTCAATTTGATATCAAGAAAGCGTTCATAGTTGCCAAGGTCCAGGTCCACCTTGAGTATATAAGAGTAAACATTAAGATACAATAATGAAATGCTACTACAAAGCAAACAAAAAAGCTTGGTCATTTAAACAAGGCTGCTGCTGCTAAGACTGACCTCACCACCATCATCAAGAACATACACTTCTCCATGCTCAAAAGGAGACATAGTTCCCGCGTCAGTATTCAGGTAAGGATCTGAAACCAATTCAATTGAATCAAGCAAATTAATTAACTGGACCACACAAGTTAATTAATTGAACCAAACAAATCAGTTTTTTTTTTCATTAAAATTTCTTGTGATTGGATAAGCCTAACAATTAGGTGCGTAAGCAACAGTAAACGAAACTGGAAAACAACAGTACATACATGACAGGATAAAACAACATTCATGAGATAAACCAACATCATCTGAAGACTAACTAACGAACGTAAGAGCTAATAATATAGCATTTTTATTGATTATTCATCGAATTCAAGAAGACAAAAACAAGAAAAACGGAGTGGCGGACGGACCAATCTTGATGGAAGTAACACGAAGACCGCAGGCCTTGAGGATTAGGCCAATACTGCTGGCAGTGACTCCTTTTCCAAGGCCGCTTACGACTCCTCCAGTCACCAACACGTACTTCATTTTTTTTAACGATTGGCAAACAAGAGGAAGAAGAAGTCGAAAGAAACTTCAATGGGGATTGATTGATTTGTTTGTATAGCAAGAATGAGTTAGTATTGATTTAGGGATGTTCAGTTTAGTTGAGTTTATGAATCAATCGAGAACAAGAAGAAGATGACTGCAATGGTGGCTGGCGGCTTTTACTCGATAAATCTTCCTTTGAGGTTTTTAGGGAAAATGTAGGTGCTGCTACTACTTATAAAGAGAAAGAGAAAGAGATTCACATTCATAGAGAATTCCAAACACACCCCCACCCGCACATTCATAGAGAATTCCAAACACACCCCCACCCGCACTAAATACGACGCACACTACAAATACCGAATAATTTTAATTTACGTTATTTTTAACTTATAAGCTCGATTATTTTGAAGGGGATTTACACACAATTACTTTTTTAAATGTTGTGTAAACGATTAGGTCCTATCGTTTTATAATTTACGATGAAATTCATTTTCAGATAAAAAAGTTGATTTAATATTAGATGTCCTCTTTACCCCTGTCAAAACATCTCCGACGAAGTTGCTAAAGAAGCTCCGATGGAAGTTACTAAACCAGCTCCGTCGGAGTTGCTTTAATAGTTCTGACAAGGTTGGCGGAGCTGCTGCTCCAACTTCGATTGGAGCTGCTTTTTTAGATCGGAACTGCTTCTAATATGAATTAAGCTATTTTTGAATGATTGGAGGTGTTTTGACATGGATTGAGGTTTTTAAAAACTCAAAACCCTATTATTCTAGAAGACAATGTACTTGTTTGTAATTTTTTAAAATGATAAAGAAAAAGAAGTAATTAAAGAAAAGGGAAAATATAATTCAATAATTAAATAAAAGAGAAAAAATATAATTATTAAAAAAAATGAATATTTCACCCTCTCTCTTATTAAGTTTGAATTTTGTACCTTATTTGTAAATATTTATTTGTGTTAGTTCAAAATTTATCCTTTAACATAAATTATAAAATGATAGGGATGTAAACGTTTATAAACCATCTAAAAAGAAAGTAGTTAGATGTAAATCGGATCTATTTTGAATTGAAAAATGCACTATACCTCCCAGGCTGTAATTTAAAGCTGACTTGTTTGATCAATTACTCAGGTGTCAAATTTAGAAAAAAAGTAAGTAACTTATAAAATTATCTAAGTGAGGGGTGAATTAATTCCGTCGACGTGGAGTGACTCAGTATGTAGTTTATGTGACTTGGACAAAACCAGTTTAGAACAACTTCCTTTTCTTTATAATTACAAGTAGGGATTACAAGTAGCATGTAAAAAAAAGTTTGGGATGAATTTGACCAACATTTTCGATTCAATTAAAATTTAAATCTTATTAATCCATCTTATTCAGTTTCAATATGGTACATTTATCTCTCAAGTAAGAGGTACGGGTCTCGAGTCTCATTTACGTGATTTTTCCTTTTTATTTTTATTTTTAAGAATATTTCTTTTATTTTGCATATGTTGCACTTCAGCTTAATTTATCATATTGGTCCTTTATACATAGGGTAAATATATACATACTATGGTTCAAAACTATGTTTAGTCAGCCCCATGTTTAGTTTAGTAAACTTTCATGGTATTATTTTTTATATACGTATAAAAACAACCTATATATCCATTATTGGTGTCATACCATTGCATGTACATATAATAAAATTGAAATAATATAAATGAAAATAAAACAGTAAATATCATAAAATAACACGCGAAACTCAATACACATATACTAGTAACTTAGTATTAGAAAAACTAATTAATTTATGTTTATATTTTATACTTAAACAAATTGTACTTGCAACCTAGCTAGTTAATCAATTCTATTCACTAAAGTTAAATAACTTAATACTAAAGTTAAATAATTAAATCAGGTACGGGCTAATCATATTTTTCAAATAAAAATTAGAATATTACAGTATTGCATGCTCTAATATATGATCATTATTACAAGTGGGTAGACATATAATTATAATATTGTAGTATAGTCTTTGGCACAAAGCAAGGCAAACAATGCTGCTGCCCTCGGCCCGCCATACACCCATAAATCCTAACTAAACCTAATCCATAGCAATAGTAGTCATCATCAGTACTACTCCAGCTCTTCATTTTCTGTCGTTGTTATTATTAATCAAGTATTCAATATACTGGTTCTATTATATTAGGATGTAAAAATATATTATTAAAAAATTATTAATATTGTTAATTAGAATGTCGATACTCTTAACATTTGTAGTTATTTACATTTATAAAAGGTCATTTCGTTAATAAATATAAATATTTGATTAGTATTATTAATAATATTTTTAATGATATTAATCGGGTCTATGAGTTGTATTAGTAAAATATACTAGTACCTTTTATTGCATTGATTGAAGTGTCTTTTCTTTTCTCTTTATTCTTTATTTTTGACAAAATATTGACTAAAAGTGGACATTTCATACACACTACTTTACCTTTTCGAATCTATATTTTCATTTGATTTTCATTTTGTTAATTTACTTAACTTTTGTTTAAAAAGGTAAATTGCATTAAAAGTTAAACTAGTCTATAGTGCTACATGCATGTTTGGGTCAATTTGTTTAACTTAGGTTGATTATAAATTAATGTTTTGTTAGTATATGAAATTAAAAATTACGCATACATAGCTAATGAATTTAATAATTTATTATTTTAGTTTATGGATAATTTATATAGTTACGTGAAGGTAGAAGGAGTCTATTAACTTCTAATGAGAATGTTAACACACAAGAAATGAAGTAGTACAATTCTTTCTTCTTTTTGTGATTATTATTACACTCCTTGCCTATTCCTTTTTCAAGAACATAAGTTTTATTACTAAATATTAAAAAAATATTCAGGTGAGTGACATAGAATTCAAATGATTGAATGATGCTAAATTTTAAAGCTATTTCCATTATATTTCCACTCAAACTTGTTATGTTATATGTGCCTTCTCCCTGTTGAATACAACGATAATAACTGCCACGCTTCCCCTGATTTTGACCAATCCATGAATGATCACAACTAACTTAACTGTACAAATTTCCAATCACTTCTCATCAACATCCCATGTGGTTTTCCTACCCTAGGATAACGTCTACTCACTTGTCTCCCTACAGTCGAATAGCCATATGCCACACAGTCGCCCATAGATGACTTGACCCAAAGCCCATATGATTAGTGGATGTATGTGTTACCTATTGTATCCCGATGATGGAACTCCAAAATCACAAGTGTGTGCGCATATTACTGGTTATTCTTACGGGTGGATGATTGTAACACTCGTATCTTTGTTTTTCAAATAATTTATAAGAATTTAGACTTAAACGTGTTTGCTAACAACATATTACTATATAATGAATTACCCACCAAGAAATACAACACGTAGTATTAGAAGCATGCATTAGCGAGAAACCCGTGAGACGTAATGATATTCTAAACAATTTCAGTAATATTTTATGAGTGAACATTTTATATTACATTTTATGTATATGTATATCACTTATGTTCTTTGTGAAAGTTTTGATGGTTCTAAATATGATTATGATGTATGTCGGTTTCTTTATCACGATATATAAAGTTGGTTTCTCTTGAGACTTACTGCAAAATACAATGTCATGGATAATATTTTTTTTGACATTCGGTACATTTACAGTTGCCAAGCTTACCTTTGTTACTACCTCTCACAATTTAACATTAACATTTTTCAATTAATAAAATATCGAACTACATAAGTATTTCCTACCCCCACATTAATTCATTGGCACAACCACCTAAATAAATAACCTACAAAGACGCTAAGCACATAACTCAATTACAAACACATTTTTTTAAACTCAACTACATTCGGTTTAATATTTTGGCCCTTCAATATCAATCCGAAAATCCCTTGTACAATCCAATTTTTCCAACTATATACCAAACATCATCCGAATCATGGGTCATCCACAATTCTTTAAGGTAATACATTATCGGATGAAGCAATAAGTGAGGTTAATACTATATTACTCCTCATTACTCAATCTTGTCCTATACCAACGGTTCCAGGACCAGTATGGTCTTGCATATTACTTCAACTAATTAGTCAAACCATATCTTTATGCTAGATCTACTAATAAGCCTGGCCATCCCCATAATTCCCGATCCCCCACTTCTTATGTAGCTTTTTTTATCAACTATTTACCAGTCGGTTGGATATACTCCCCACCACCCAATCTCAAATTTCAACTTTACTTCTATTAACAATGTATATCTTTAACAATAAACATCTTCTCAAATATATCAGGTTAACATTACATATTTAATTTTAAATTATTATTACATTATTTTTTATTAAAAAATTTTAATTAAGATTTAACACATGAATATTTACAAAATTTAATTAATGTATAATTAGAGTTACAGTTTATAGTTTGTTAATGTTGCTATGTAGGTTTGCAATTGAGAAGTTGGATCTAAAAACATTATCTTATTGTATTTTTGTCTTCTATGGATGGTTTACTTTTATTGTTGATGCAATTAGACGACATAAGGCATGTAAAATGGTGTGTTGAAATGTTGATATTATATGGAATTGGGACTTGCATTAATTACGTTATACTAGAGAATATTCATTATTTTGAGAGAGGAAATGCAAAAGAGAAAATCTGTGTAGGAGTATTGGCACCACACACGTGTAGCTGACTGTGAGAGATAAAAAGAGGGAGTGAGGGAGCAGCTTCATTCATCTACGCATGCCATTGCGCCGGTGCTTTCTCTTAATTTGCTATGTTATACTTCTCCTTTTCTTCTTGTCCTTGCTTCCTTCGATGTAATCGTCGGTTGCTCAAGGGGGGGTCAAAAATCAACTTGTATAGTTAGACAAAATGTCCATGTGAAACCGCATGGCGGTTAGTTGTTTAAAATATAAGATGAGTGACATTATTTTAGCACATGCTATATTTCACGAGATTGAATTATTGAAATTCTAATTTTGAATATGTTGTGGTTTAACATTCATCTAATTATACCTTATGTAGTTTGTAACACTTGATGTATGTTTTGAAAATTTTAAAATTGTTATATAAGGTTATGATTCTTTCGAATATAAAAAGAATATTATGTGAAGTATTTAATTTTCAAATGATTTACACTTCATATATACGTATATGGAATTGATTTCATCTTATTCGATAAAATTAATATGGTGTTTGTTTTGAATATAGCGTTGACGTCATCTTACTATGAAAATTAACATATTATGTATTCGGTCAATGTAATAATTGAACGTTGTAAAACCTACGAACACTCAATTTTGTTTCTACCTAATACTTTTCTATATCTTTACATTTCATTTTTATTTACATTTTGTACTAATGAGTAATAACATAAAACAATACTATATTGCTCATCTGTTTATCTCCTTTGTTTATAATTCATAAAATATAAATATAAAAATTTAAAAGTTATATCGATTTTCATATTTTTCGTCCTCTACAAATAAAGATCACCCTTAATTATATTTCGACCATAATATATAAATTTTACGACTTTTAAACTCTCAATTATGAATATATATTTATAAATTCACTTTTATTAATTTTAACATCCAAATATGAAAGATGTTTAAAAGATAAAAGATTAAACATAAAAAATACTCCATCCTTCTCAAATTGAAAGTTCCTATTTCGTTTTGAATTGTTCCAAATTGAAAGTCTCATTTCATTAAATATAAAACCCATCTCCTACTTTATACATCATACTTTATACTCTATTTAATCATATTCATACTTTATTACATTCATTTCTACTTTTTCATTCTTTTTTTAAAATCTATATTCGTCCGCAGTACTTCCAATTTAAAACGGAAGGAGTCTCCTACTTTATACATCATACTTTATACTCTATTCAATCATATTCATACTTTATTACATCTCTTTCTATTTTTTCATTCTTATTTTAAAATCTATATTCGTCTGCAGTACTTCCTATTTAAAACGGAAAGAGTATTATTTATAATCATGATGATAACTCATCCGACATGAATTCTTGTGAAGTTATCAACGTTTCAACATCAGTAACTAAACGACTTCACCATTCACGACGAACATCACACCATTTTGTTTTGACAACGATCTAACATCTACGTCGACATTGAACATGAATTTGTAATCGGGAAGGAGTCATTATAACATTGATCCATTGGCAAATGTCATTGATTAACAAACGAGACACATAAGGGACCACAAAGGCACAACCATTTTCCCTAGTAGTGGGACCCAATTCCTCCTAGGACACTAGTCAGTTACACGTGTTTTCCACATCAGCCCTGACGTTGCAATTCTACAACAAGAAACAAGAGCTTCTGACTTTAGTCGGTTGGTTCGGTTGTTATTAATTTATTTTTTTATTATTATTATTATTTATTTATCTATTACTGCAATATCCAATCCAAACTCCAAATCCAAAATCCATAATCCAAATCCTATCCACCGCGCTTTTCCTTTCGTCTTGTTTGACCAATATTAATCTTCATAATAACAATAATAATAATCATCAATTGGTTATACTCATTCTTTATTATCATTACGTACAAAAACTAGTGTGTTATCCTTACTTTGATATTTTTGGAATCTACGCCTCTGATTTTACAGATCATCTGATGTGGTTTAATGATGTTGATCAATACCTTCCTTGAAAACGAGACATCTGATTATTATTTCATTACGAAACAACAATACAATATGATGGGTTTACATATCCAAATATCATGTGCCCAAACATGATAGGTTACGTTGGAAATTCTCCGTTTTTCTCCTCTGAAAAATTAATTAGTTTCAGTTAAAATCTATCTAGTCCAATCCAATTCAGACGAAGAGATAAAGACTAACCGATACACATTTATAAAAGTAAATATATATGAATGGAATATGAATATACTCACCTAGACTTCCCATGTTCTACTATATTGATAACAACTCCAAAATATATTTGGTCTAGTGGCCCCAAATTTGACCAACTAATTCATTTATTCATCTAACCCAAACGGCAATTTACATTTCACTTTTAAAACCAATTAACACCATTGCAAACGTAACATGTGTATCCTAAGAATCTTAAGGACAAACTATGATATAAACTAATTGTAACTTCAAATTTCTTACCAGTTGACGTGTCACCTTAATTATTAATAGTTAATATATTCATGTAGTTTTCTATCGCACTCAATCATTACTTCATATCACACTCTATTATCACTTTCTATCGCACTCAGTCGCTACTTATTATTTAAATTAATTATTTTCACTAATTTAAAAAATAATAATGAAACACATATTATATAATTTTCAGAGAACACATATTATTAATCACAATTATTCACATTACTCATAATTAAGGATGACAAAAAATGTGACAGGGAACAACATTCACCTGAATTTTAAATAAAAAATTCACACTTCATCAATATTTACATGAACTCTAAATTAGAATACTCTAATTGTTTAATTTAATTTTTATTATTACTTTCAATATTTTTGTTCAATCTCCAATCTTTGGAGAATATTTTTTAAATTTATTTTAATTATTAATTATAATTTTTTGTTTACATATTTTAATTTTGTTAATGGAAAAACATTTTTTAAAATAATATTTAAAAATTATATTTATATATAAACGATGTAGGTGGTTAGAGCAACATCCAACGTAATATTCTGTATGACACGAGCGACACTTTATAGCAACATTTAGTGTGAAATGTAGGGAATCATTCATTTTTTACTGTTAAAAGATTTAATGGATAAAAGTAAGTAATTAATATTAGTCAAGTCGACATTAGATTCGTCAGTAACTTTCACAAAATATCATAACATGCTTCGACACTGATAGGCTTCAAAACAGAAAACAATAACAGGATGAGAATACTTATAAAGGGTAGTTGCGTGAGTTGGTTACCTTATGCGTATAATTAATTTTATCTTAGTTGGTCAAAATCTGTGCTATGGTCTTTTTGGACTTGGTCTATCACACCATATACATGCGAATTTAACTTGTATTTCATTCTTTATATAAGAGTGTAAGAATGATAAAATAACAAATTACAACTTAGTTATTGAGACGTTTCACCTCAAATTAATAAATCGAATGTTGAATTATATTTTCCGTTTAAAAAATAAAATAATAAAAGCTTTATTAATCAACTAGTCACAACTATTTTTTCTAATCATATAATTTAAAATTCCGGCAATTTACTATTTCTTTCACATAAAATCGAATTATCATTCATTTATTAAAATATGAATAAAAATCATGATAAAATATTATGCCAAACACCCAATCAATAACTCACATTAATCAAATACTCTTCCCCTGTATCGAAGTAGCAATAACACATTAAATTTGATCATAAGTAGTTAAGTAATTTATTTTGATTAATAACAATTAATTTATCCGAGGTTGTATCGTAATGTCAGGGTTTTAATAATTTGCTCAGATGTTAAAAATATTATATACCTCGGTGTTTGTTTCTTGAGCAAGCATCAAAGGTGCACCTTGTGGCTACTTGTCTCTTTTTCTTCATCAAAACCAGATCTTGTCTCCACAATACATATGGATGTAACTAAATTTGAAAATCTGATGCGAAGTGAAATATCGGGTATTCGGGTGTTACATGTAACATAGTTTGCAACATCTCGCATTAGTATGGTTATTTCTACGTATGAATTTGATTACAATAGTACCCATTATTGTTGGTTAGAAAATGAATGTCATGACACACTAAATGATCCCGTTAGTATTTTCTTACCATTTAAGTTGCGTTTGTAAATACTTAAAAAAAGTAAGTATGTAATTTTAAAATAGTAAAAATAACTTTTAGTGTTTTAAATTACAACTTCTCTAAAAAAAACATGTAACCGCTAAAAACAGAGAAGCAACTCAATGACTGCTTCTAACTGTTTTAAGCAAGTTGGAGCTTTTTTCAAGTTAAAAACAACTAATTAAGTTAATTTTTACAAACACTACCAGTTCTTCTTTTATAAATTTAGGAAGTTTTATATATGATATATCAAACACTAATAACTTTTAATTAAAATTAATTTTAATCTAGAATTGAAGCTTTTCCATTATTATTAGTGAAGTTTGGAGAAGAGGTTTTTTAATCAGATGGATTTGTTTCTAAATCTCTTGTATTAGTATATATCCTCAACTTAAAATCACTTTAATTCAATTAAATTTAGTTCAGTTCAGTTTATTAAATTATAATTAAAAGGAACAGAGTTACTTGGAATCATTTTATGCTCTTTGTACTATAGTTTAAGCTACAAACACAAACATAATTTTCCTGAAAAAAAATAATCAGTTCATACTCTATTTTAGAAGTAGTTTCATTTGATTATTTTACAACAAACGGATATAGACTTATTAATACTCCCTCTAATCCGGAGAATTTCATAAAGGTATGTTGATAATCTTTAGGTGAATTCTTAAAATAAATGATGATAGATAAAAATGTTGTAATAATGAACAAGTAAAATGTGAAATTTATGTAAAAAATGCAAAATTGTAAATCATTTACATTTTATTATATTTTTCGTCAATGTACATAACAGTTAAAATGTTAAATGTTTCATGCTATACGGGACAAAGGAAGTATTATTAAAAACACCATGAGTCCGGTAACTACATATGACATGTTAACATGTATATGGTTTATATATGTAATCGATGATAGATCTACTCATTTCTACCCCTCTTTGCCTGTCTCAATCCTAGTTCCGGAGTAGTCATGCATAACACGACCCTCTTGACTTGCATTGACATTGAACAATTAAGAAAAGTTTGTATGGATTAAATCTGGTCTCTACGACCATTGGAGTGATGTAAATGTACCAACCGAATATTTAGAGATAACATGACCATATATATGGGGACAAAAATCTTATCTGATTAGTGTCCTAGCTCGTCTTAAACGAAGAGACAACACAAGAAGACCAAGCAAAATTACCTAGGTGTATTGTTTGCTCAAACGCACAATATACAAATTGTCTTTAGGTTAACTCCAGGTTTGTTTTATTTGTCAGCATCAATGGGCTGTATTTCCAAAATCTTAAGAATGTTTTGTTCCGTTCAGAGTTTACAATGCCTAGAACTACACGTAAATAAGCTAATAAGTTGAATACAAAAATTCAATTTTCAAAATCTTCATATATGCGTATACAATTTCATTGTAACAAAAGATTTATATAATACTCTCTAGGATTGTCGGCACTGGCACATGATATTAAAGATTAATTAGTCGGATAACATGATTCAACTTAGTCTCGTAGGTTTTCTAAAAATTACAAAAAAAATTAAATAAGAATTTACGTGAGTTAAAAGGGTAATAATAAATTATATGTTTAATAATCTAAAAATGAGCTAAAGGATGGTTGCATTTTAGGAGTCGGAATTATAGGGGAAATTGGTCAATTTATAGGGAAACCGAACACCGGACAGTTGAGACCAGAATTGCGGAATCTTTTCATGGCCAAATATGATGTCTCACGTCCCTTCGCACACATGTCGGTATATACAAACTAGAAACACTTGTTTTCAGTAGTTTTCATATGCCGACCCTGAGAATCAGATTTTCTCCAGCACGAGTTATAAAATTGACTATTACTTTTCAAACGGTATATATACTAGGGCAATTATCCGATTATGATGGTTAATTTTAGACTACTATTCAAGTGATATAGTATGATGACTAAGTATTCAGGCCAAAACTACAAAAGCCTTTGAATTCCGAACACGATACAAAGACATTTGCAGACACTCATCTTGTTAAATAATTTTTTTTTAAATATAGTATTACAATTATAATAGTTGAACACGAATGAATTTATCATTTAATTCTAGACTCTAATCACTTCTATACAGAGAGTATAATCACCCATTTCGAGAAATCGAACTCTTGACCTTATAGTAACTGGGTGTCTTAGCTTACCACACGGCGGCTACGAATGCTTTGACCTTTCCAAATAAACTTTTCATCCACTCATACGCACAATAGAAAACTTATTAGTAGGGTCCATTTCAAATTGATCAGGAACTAATACGTTTTGACATGAAACTGTGACGAACCAATTCTTTTCTCAATCTTTTAATACTATAAATTTGGGATTAAAGAAGTAAACTTACTAAAAATTCATAAATGATGAATAGTAATTTAATTAGTATTAATTTATTTATTCTTATATAATAATTTGATACTCGATTATAATTTTGATAAAATTCGATACTATTAGTATACTTGTATTTTAAAGTTGATGTGTAATAATCAATTCAAATAAATATAGTATAGAGTTATACTTGTATTTTAAAGTTGATGTGTAATAATTACTTCAAATAAATATAGTATAGGGTTAATAAAATAAATATAAAATTTTGATACAATTCAACAGGAAATGCACCTGGAGTCCTGGACTAGTCGGAATTCTATTTCATCATAGAAGAAAAATCTCAGACTGTTGTTACTTTTAGCTTTGTGATCCCCAAATTAAGATTCATTCAACAATTTGACAAAAGAGGAAAGTGCTCATAGTTGAAAAGATAGGCAGACGGTTAATTTTTTATTTCGACGGGCCGACAGACGACCATACATCAATAAAGACAAGCTTATTAGCAACAGGAGCAGCTTTCCGGGATAAAAGACCGGAGGCTTATTAGTATGCTGCTGTCATAGTGTGATCCCCTCTTCTCTAATCTTGTTCAAAATCAAAACAGACCCCACCAGTAACAATTAATTAAAATTGCTCGGTTATCTAATCTAATTATCTAATGCATTTTACAACTGAACTTGCTAACACCTTTCCAGTTCTTTTAAAAATTATTCAGCTAAAATTGTACATATTTCTACGTCATACGTAACGTGCGAAGCTTGAACACCTAATCATATATCTTATCACTAAATATAAATAAGTTAACTGAAACTTTATCCGAGTGTTCATTTCAACACTCAAAATGAGTTTATTGAACTCAAATTGAGTTTTACCCAATTATCACTTTGACTCTCAATTGGATCTCACTTTACTCCATTCCAATTTAGTTACTATTCATCTGTTCGAAGCTTAATTCAAATTAAACTCTAAATGTAGAAACACACATTATATATATATATATTTCTAGTTAGATAAAATTATGATATCATCTTAACCAACATACAAATTCGTACACACGCATGTATGTGTGTGTTTTGAAAAAGAAAGAGAGGAAAAGTGTAAGAGGTGCGTGGTTGGTCGGTTAGAATTTGGACTAACTAACCAACCTTACCTAATCCTATCCAAACGGTTGAAGATTTAAAAAATCTTGAAATTCATATTCATTCCTTCATGTTCTTATTGTACTATTTATTACAGTAGCTTGCTCTCATGACAAGCCATGTGACTCCATAATATTACTTACCTAACCAAAACTTTACCCCACTGCTTTCGTTTCTTTCCTTGGCCCTCTCCTTTTGACGTGTTATAAATAATCAATTGCAATAGACCACAACAGATTCTTTCACATTCTTGAACATGCACTTCGTACATACATCCACATGTCTACCAGTAAGCAGTAGTAGTAACTAATTAACCACCACACAACAAATACTACTGTTTTTGACTTTTCTCAATTCCGAGGATTGCATTTCTTTTCCGATCTAAACTATTCTAATTATTGAGTTACTATTAATCGATTTAAAAACTTCAAAACTCAAATATATACTACTACCATATCAAAATTACAAGCCACTAACAAGCACGAAATTCCAAAGATAACATCAATGACTTATGTGTATTTAGCGTAGAACTACAATTCATTTCTGTTACATTTTTATTTAAAAATAAATATAAAAACTTAATTCGAATTTAAATAATTCAACTCAATTCTATACCAATAAGAACATCATATATTATCCTAAACCAGCATATATTAGACCAGAGACCGGTGTCATTTCTAAGATGTTAGCACAAACCAGCATATACTACTTAGAACTTCCACGAACATATAAACCGACTAAATACTATTTTCAAAAACTATAAACTGCAAAAACTTGGATATTTTATATTTTGACAAGCAAAATGTGTTGGTTGTGTAGCAGTCAGACAGAGTCAGGAGACCAGTCCGGCAAAATGCAGAAATTCAAAGCCAATCCATGTAAAAGATTCCTTCAGCCGATCCTAGCCATGCACCCCACCTATAATCCTCCACTCTGTTGTAATAGTGGCTATCTACTCTTGATCCCAATTTCTCTGCATTACAGTTAAAACTACAATCAAAATTCCTCCTCAGATGATTCCCTGTACAAACCTCAAAACCTTACCTCATCTCTATATATAGTCTAATATCAAATCCATCAAATTGGAGATAAAAAGACAAATAATAAGATCTCCTAAATCACTTTGGCCCCATCAAAATCCAATTTCCAAAAGTTTTTCAATAACTCGGTTAGCTTATTTTATCTATACGGCTTCAAAATTCCCCACTGTGTGAAATAGATGTCAACTACCTTTTGTAACACTTGGGAAGCCTTTCACTGCAGCCTTAGGTAAGTGTAGCTCACATAACCCAGTTATCTGAACTACATCCTTAGGGGAGGAGAACCATGAAAATAGATTCAGAACACAGTTTTGTGTCCTGCTATCTCACTTGAAACCTGTGGTTCTCCTGTCTAAACGGTTGTTCCGAACCTATTGAATGTATACAACATGGGAATTCTGTGCATCATTGAGTGACACATACTCACAAACTCACAGACATAGAGTCATATTCAAGTACAAAAGCAGGAGGTACCTTTATTTCTTGACCAGCACACTGCTGAGGGTGTTGAACTCATGAACCTATCCTTGAAGAGCAATTCACCAGACATAATATTCCAGAGACGGAGATAGCAATCTTCCCCTCCTGAAAGATCCAACACTCAGTTTCCAGTTCAAAGAGTTACGAATAAATTGTGCACCAAATCATTGGAACAAATAATACTACCTGACATGACAAAATTATCCGAGGGATCAACTCCGAGTTCTATTCGAGTATGGGTATTTACATTGCCTTCATAAGATTGAACTGCACGTCCATGCCTTTGAATCATACGATAATCATAGAGCTTGACCTGAAGAAACATAACCCATTGTCACATTACAAGATATATCCAACACTTCTCTGAGTACATCTATCTACAAACTGAAGCCCCTGAACCCTGAACTTATCTATGGGGTAAATGGACATGAGTATCTATATCCGCATCAATAATCTGGACAATATCATCAGTGCAGAAGGGCCCAACACAACCATGGAACTAAAATTATCACACAATATTCAGATTGGAAGTGTTAATCTACTCAAACAAACTGAATCATCATCTCCACATATTAATTACTACCCTCCCTCAAATCAATCCACTGGACTGGAGAGATAGTGAGTGAAGCCTTTTCTTTGGTCCTTATCGAGATAACCTTTGGTCTTTACTATCTGTGTGCTTTACATCCATGAGTACTTGTATTTCGTTGCTAACAACAGCCTATAATTATATAAAATGATCATCTCCGATACACATCATCTGCTATAAAGTCATCCATGTTGATAAGTTGATGGTTTCCAAATAGCCTCTCTCTAAGGCTGAATTCAGATATGGAAGAGGGAAATATCCAAGAAAAAAGAAGTGTATAAAATGCCATGAGCTTACCGGTGTCGCCAAAAATAGTTTTAACAATAAGTCCTGAATTATCAGAATCATGCAGAAGTTTGGTTCACGTTATATTATTGTGCTGCATTGGAATCGATGTTCTCTTGATAATATTGAGAACAGATAAAACTGTGTCAACAAAGATGTTAAAAAACATTTAAATTTGATGGTCATATCGCAAAGACCAAACATCTATGTGGACCGGTGATGTTATTTGCAGGAACGCCATTCAAATTGTCAATCGTGTACGCTAATAGAAAAGAAGGAAAAGAAATCAAGAACACTGACCGATCCATCCATGGAACTAGCCAAGAAGTATTGGTCACTAAGATTAAGTGGTGCCAAACTACAAAGAAAAAAATAAGTGCTTCAAATTATAATTCAAAGTAAGTGACTGAACAAGTAAATATAACCCAACATACCAGCAAACGGATGAAGGCAGTGAAATTGCAGGAGTGTACTTGCTCGATTTGACCTGCACAAACAAAACCACATTGTAATTTGCTCTATTCACTACTTCATTCGAATACACTTAAAAGAAAGTAAAAGCAGAACCAGCATCTCTGAACTAAAATCAACGGAATTACGAGTGCTCAAGCTGCAGAAACCAACTTTATACAATAAAAATGCCCCCTCCACACCAAATGTCTCATATTTCAATTATTTATGTTCCACTACAAATGTCCCATTTCCACAATTCACAAATGGTAATCCATTGTTAAGTCAAACATTTAGAGAGAAAGAGAGTGGTACTTGTTTCTGGCGAGTATCAACAGTGACAATTCCTCCATTTCTCAGCCCACACAGAACCAATTTCGCCTGACAATATTGATCAACTTTAAATAATAATCAAAGGCCTGTATACAACTTCAAGCAGAGACAGTTCTTCAGACTTACAGACTGATCAACCTGCACGGACAATACATCACTTTTACAGCGAAGCAGCCATGCCGACACTCCTGTTTCCATATTCAGCAATGAAGCTCCTCTGTTGGTACCTACACCAGCAATTTTTCAAGTTTTATTTTTCGAGTAATTAGAGAAATTATGAACGTAGGCCTCCAATCCATCACTTGCATTTTTTCTCAAAAAAAATAAAAATCCATCACTTGCATTTTTTTCTTGCAGAGAAAAATCTATTACTGGTGGTCCAAGATGCAAAGTAAGACAAAAACTCACTCGAGTAAAATCCTCGACTTTATGTAAATATCTATCGGGCGAACATAAACCTTGGTTGGAAGAAGGGTGAGTAGTGTCAGAGGCACAAAAAAAAAAGTTCTCCGATAAGAAGAAACTGATAATTCTTTGGGAAAAAATATCTCCAATAGTTGCAATACATATCTCCAATAGAATAATCAAATGCTTACCAATCACAGCATGACTTCCGTCAGGGTAGCAGTCTGCAGCCCAAAGGGTATGTTTATATGCACCGATCTGCCTGAGTGCTACGGGCATACTAGCAATAAAATCAAGTGGTTGACTTAAATCAAGAAGATAGACAGATCCAGGCGCAATTTCAGACCCTCGAGTTGTCATCCTGTCTCTAATGTTAAAGATTACAGGTTACTTGAATGAAGGCTTTCAGCCAAAAAAAAAAAAGAAAAAGAGAAAAAGAAATGACGTGCAAATGTGCTTTAAACATAATTATATGACAACGTACAACTATGCCTAACATTCCATGTACCGGTATCCAATAATATTTATATGAGCACAATTTAGGCTACTGCAGGAAAATGGTTGCAAACTGCAGTAATATAAAGTTTCAAACAAAGTGAAGGTGATAGCATAGGTAAGCCAAGATCACTTCAAAGGATACACAAAATGTTTAGACAGAGTTTCATCTTCAGGCTTGGAGTACTTCTTCGACACCTTGATACAAGTTACATCAGATGGCATTTGTGTCATAGATGTATAAGAATGTCCGAGCTGTAACTGCTTATGCCTGGCAATATGATCCAGATTGGTAGGCCATACGCATTCTGAAGTGTAGTTGATGTGTCGGTGCCTAACTTCTTGTTGTTCATCTGATCCAATTTCGAAAAGACTACAAATTAAGAGAGCGAAAAATTAATAGATTTATATCAGTAAGTATGAGAATGAAATTATAAAGACATCCAATTAATCAGCAACAACACAAATAAAAAACTAACAATTGAGATTCCACATATTTTTTAGATGCAACTGACATGCAGCATATTTTACAGATGTATTCAGGTAGGTAATTACTGTTTACAGTAACGCTCTCTGACAGATCACTAACAGAAGAAGACTTAATAGAAAGTCAAAATTATTTAAATTGTACATAAAACTGCTTCCCATGCAATCTGTGTGTTGCACGCACGCACACACTTTTATCTGAAGAACTGAAGTGGAACAAATAGCAAGCAGTGGTACAAGTATAATTGTCTTAAAAAGTAGTAAGATTCTGTAAACATTAACTTAAAATTAACACTGAAACCCATAAGTCACCAAGTGAAGATACTTTCTCAAAAAACCATTTATATGCATCCCCATTTTTAAACAACATGAAACACTTGAAAAGCTGAACGTTCAAGTACAAAAAGTTACCACAATGAACCATTGGCACCGCTACACAATAGTATATCTCTTGCCATTAGACCGTGTGGAGTGTTTACATCACCAACCGCCTGTTGCAGTGCCATATTTGCCCTCCATCTGGTGTCATGATACTTCCACACCTGGAACATAAATTACAAGGTGAAGGCTATTCTTGAGTTCCTAAATATAAAACACATACAAAATGTAAGTGATAAGGTATACTGACATTGTGAGGATGATAAATAAAATAGTACCAGAGGCTGAGAGGCATGTATGTTTTGATATTGAGCTTGAAAGCTGAATTTGGCCCTCCCCTTGCAGGAAGAGAGAATGTTGCCACACAACTCGCGCGTCTGCAGTAGATTCTGTGGCCTCATAGATCTTAATTGCCGCCGTTGACATAGCTTGTCGTCTGTCTGAACGAAGATACATTAATTCGTTTATTCATGCTAAAAACTCGGTTGAACTAGTCGTAAGTAATACCTCAACAGCTAATTTTGGAACACAACTTACTTACCATTCCCTATCAATTAATAATAGTACAAAGACGAAAAGGTTAAATAACGCAAGGAGCACCTGTGGTGGTTCAGCGGTGGGTTTAGGTTTGGAGGAAGAAGAACCAGGAATAGGGCCCCTGTAAGGGAAGTACCTATTCCTCTCCGTGTCGTAGTAAAATCCAGGAATCTCTGCACAATCAGCCCCAAATCATATCAAATTAAAACCCTAACAACATAGAGAAATGGTATTACTAAATGCAGATAACAAAAAAAAAAAAACAAACGAAAGAATCTATATCTAGCGTTTATTTACGTGACAGGCAGCTATGAACACTTGATCAAAAAAGAAAAGAGATGCTATGAACACTGGTGCAAGGCACAATGAAAACTGTACATTAGATAGAAAGAAAAAGCTAATAAGCTGAATGAATGATACCTTTCGGCATGGCCGGTTGAAGAAGCTCTGTGAGAATTGCTGCCCGCGAATTAGAGGACATTACCGATACATCGGCCGCGTCTCGTTTTCCTTCGGCTGAATAACTGTTATGAACAGTGATATGTACTTAAAAGATACCTAAGTCGAGATTTAACGAGGGCTACGTTCGGTTTCTTAAATTTTTTTTTGTTTAATGAGGTAAATGAATTGAGTTTGAACTTCATTCATTAGAAACACTAAGGGGCTGATTGGTATGCGACTTAAATGCCTCGATTTAAATGTCTGAATATTGATTGGAATTGTAGTAGGATTGTTAAAATTGTGTTTGGTATAGAATTGTAATTGGATAGGGTATTATAGGTTTGTTATATAGGTTGAGAAAAATGTTGCTACTGTAGAGTCATTTCGATTTTCGGCATTTAAATGCCATAACAAACATAAAATCTCCGAGTAGCATGCAAACGGGCATTTGAATGCTACTCCAATCAGCCCCTAATACATTATGTCCGTCTAATTCATACCGTGCATTTTGGCATAATTTTAAATGCCTAATCTACCTTGTATAATTTTGGACGGCACTTAAATGCAATTCATATTCAATTGCACATCCAAATTGAACTACGAATAATCGCATTTCTTTGTCAATAATGTAAACTTCAACAACTTAAATCTACCTTAACTGAACTATTATTTAACGTGATTTTGAAAATATTGCCGAAAGAAATGCCCATTTCGAAGCCCAGTCATGTATGGGAACAAAGCCCATCTATTTCCAAGAGGTCATTACAAATTGGGCCCAATAGTCCAATCCACATCCTTTTCTCTCTTCCAGATTCCCGTCCCATCTGGATATCTTCGTTCTTGGGAAGATTCCGGATAACTAGTTACACGAGAGGCTGTCCGAACTCTGTAATCAATTCTTTTCAGGTAAACCTTATGTCCTTATCCATTTTCCGACGTAATTCTCTTTCTGCTTCTCATCTGTTATGTAATAATTATGCTAGCCTTTGTTTTCGCTCTTTAATATCGGCTTAATTCGATTCCAGTTTAGCTCAATGTTTTTTTTACTAGTCTTTCCTTGTTCAGATTTGATTTTGGAGCTGCGTAGGAAATTGAATTATGTAATTAGCCTGTTAACTTATAACAGTCTCAAATGATACAACACACGAAAGCTTAGTGAGAGCAAGCAAATTGAAGATTAGAATACAAAAAGACACTATCTTGCATTTTCCTTGTGATTTTGGAGTTGCCTTGATCACGGATAGATTGAAACCAGTCTAAAATGTTTTTGTTATAAAGACATCTGAAGAATTTGAAAGCAGAAAGATGTTATCTTTCCTTAAAAATATGGGTTTTTGGAGCTGCCTTGATTCCTAGTAAATTCAGTATGTAGGCTACTGTTTAACCCAGTCTTGTTGATACTATTACTGATATAGTGATATATATGATCCGTAGGAAGCCTAGTGAAATTTACAGAGTATATAACAGTAGGTATAGGATGTGCGGTTTATAGTTGATACTACCTTGATATGACATGTGCAAGCTATATTGAAAAAATTACACTATAGTTAGCGGAAATATGCTGCTTTTTTTTCAAAAAGTTAAAAATTTATTCATCACAAGGATTACCAGTAGTAATCAAACAGCAAGTTCCAAAATACAATACACAATTACATGCTCCTAATAGGTGTCATTTGCATCTTGTTTGCTTGGTTATGTGACTTGCTGTTTAGTTTTAATGATTCTATCTTTTAACATTCAGCTGGTGGAGATAAAGATACTATATGGGCAAAGACTAATAGTTGATCAGCAAGTTTAGAGAAGAGCAGTTCCTTCCCAGAGAATCCATTTCACGTTCCTAATATTCTCTTTATAACATGGGGACACCAGAGACATCTAGGGAACCATGCCCGGATCGTATCCTTGATGATATTGGTGGAGCATTTAGCATGGGTGCTGTTGGTGGTGCAGCTTTCCATTTCTTGAAAGGGGTTTATAACTCACCTAAAGGTGAGCGTTTCACTGGTGGTTCTCAGGCTGTTCGAATGAATGCTCCTCGAGTTGGGGGTAGCTTTGCTGTGTGGGGTGGACTGTTTTCGACCTTTGATTGCACAATGGTTTATCTTCGCCAAAAGGAGGACCCATGGAACTCTATCATTGCTGGTGCAGCTACTGGAGGGTTTCTGCAGATGCGTCAGGGTCTGGGTGCTGCTTCCCGCTCTGCAGCATTTGGTGGTGTTTTACTTGCTCTGATTGAGGGTGCTGGAATTATGTTGAATAAAGTTATGGCTGCTCCGCAAAACATTCCTATGGAGGAGCCGTTACCCAACACACCTGGTCTTCCTCCTGGATATCCAATGGGGCAATTGCCTGGCAATGCGCAAGTAAATGTTGATGGCCCAGGAACCCCATCTCCTTCTTCCTCGTCCTCCTCTTCATGGTTAGGAGGCATTTTTGGTGGTGGGAAGACTGATGAGACTGCTACAAATGATTCAAACAAGACACAGGTTTTGGAGGGCTTTGATGCACCTACCCCACCATCATTTGAGTACAAGTAATTGAACCAATGGCCAACTTGGTACGTGTCTAAGTGATTTGTCAACCTTCTATATATATCATTTCGGTCTTGTGATATTTTCAAAATTGAGGTCTTCTCATAGTTTGGATTTTACTGTTGGGGGATTATGGAATGAATGAAATTAGCGTAATCCCCTGAAAATTCTTCCACACGGATCACATACATCGACTAAAATCAAAGTCTTGTGTGGTTAATGTCTATACCTATGATTGGAAGAGAGGAAAACAGTATAATATGCTATTGTTCAGCCTTCTAACTTGTTGGTTTGATGAAAGATGCTATTGCTGTTTCCTTATCATGGTGGGCCATTCTTTATATTTGGTATTACCACTCTCTTTGGGATCTATGATAATACAAAAATAGCAGAAAACCGTTTGTTGAACACATAGTATGCTGTTACTTTAGAAACTAGTGGAATGAAATTTGTGAAGTTTTTAATCAGAACTACTTCCATCATAAGGATCTATTCTATTCTTTCATTATTTTCACTCTAAAGTGGGTTCATCAATAATTTGCTGATTCTCTGAAATCGTTTGCAGGTAGCAGGATAGCAGATGCTTGGAGCCTTGGACCATCGGACAAGGACTCTGACCTTTCTTTAGACCAGTGACAAGGGAACAGGAATTTATAATAAACTTAATGCTCGATAGAGTGTCTGGTTTTTACATCAGCATTTTACTATAGTGGTATGTTCCTTCCTCCCAACATTCACCTCATGGATAAGAACTCTAGCTCCAATAGTAGCAATATAGACTTGTAGTGGCGCTACACAGCTCTCAAATATTGTAAAACTGTATGGTTGTTGTCAACAAGAAAATATGTGGTATTTTGGCCTCTGGTTTAATGCCCATTGTTTTTGTACATGGTATAAGTATTTAAGTTATTATATTGACTGATTGGTATAAAATTTGAGTGGCCGTTTTCAATTGAAATTGGATTTTTTTGTGTACAAAATATTCGATTTGAGTGGGGAGATGCCCGCTCCAGCGGTATAATAAACAGGCCCAAATAATTATCATCCATATAGCATAAAAAGCTTTTTAACCATTGACAGATACTACCATTAGCCAAAACACTTAGCATACAATGAAGAAGCTAAGCAAGCAAGGAAAAGTTCCCCCGACCTGGAATCGAATGAACCTCTGTTAATGTTTTGTTGTCGAATTTTCTGAAGTATGATACTACAATGTTGTTGACTCTGCTGTTGAAGGGAAATAACATTCTTTTGCAAGGTATAGCATGAGGAAATTAGAAGTCAAAACTTTGTTCAGCATTGTTTTGCATGGTTTCTATTTAGGTACAAGTACTAGTCTCGAATTTGGACCTCAAGATAAGCAATATATATGCCAAGTGTGATCATAATTTAATCAAATCTGGATTATGGATTGAACGTATGGTCTATCTTCAATACAGAAAGCAGAAAACTAGGCCATTTCTTTTCCAATACCATAATGGGTGCTGTTTATCAACCAAAGACTAATCATAAGTGCTTTTGGAACAATACAAAATAACGTTTTAATTCTGATCATACAATTTAGAATCCAGAGACCCAATTGCCCAATTTTCCATTCAATAAGAAATACAAAAAAAATTTTAAAAATTCCATCATCACTTCCTCTCTTGTAGTATGCACTTGCTTTTCCAGTTTTAGAGCAATGATTTCTAATGTTTGAGGATAGATTCTTTTGAATACTAACTCATTTCTGCAGCAGCAATTGCGACTGGTACTATATCTGTAATGCACGCACCCGACCTGAGATTCGATCACTTGAACCAACAATGACAACTCTACTAGTAATATAATGTAGGATTGTTCCTGCAACATATGCCGTGTAGCGACTTCCAGTGTGCGAGTCACTGAAGTATGATGTAGCAGTAAAGAAGAGGAAATTCAAACTGGAGCGGTTAACTATACCCTAAACCAGTTAATATGGTAAAACAAGACATAAAATGGATAAATTAATTACTCCATTTAACAAGAAGGTAGGTGGTTGAGACTTGAGAGGACATTTATTTTCTTCGTAAGCTGCTAGCAGGCCAGGCAGGTTACACTTGTCTTGCATGTACACTGTTCTGTCTTAATTACAAACACCGATTAACTCAAGTACTACTAGTTTGGTTGATAATTCAAGGTATAATTCTCCTTGTAAGACAAAAAAGCAGAAAAGACCACCTTTCCCCTTTATGCTGCTTTTAATACTAAAATGCTTGACCCTGCCTTTTGTTTGGAGTGGCTATAAAATTAAGCAGATTTGTAATCAGCTGCATGGGTAGTTTCTTGGCTTGATTTGTTTCAGTACTAACTAGAGAGTAATTGAACAATGGTGAGGTTTGTAGGTGAGAATTCTGAGCTTGGGGCATGTGAATCTGGACTGGAGATTCAGAAATCTGGAACTCAAGATCAATTTGATGATGATGGAAAGCCCAGAAGAACAGGTATATCAGTATATGCAACATTCTCCCATGCATGTTAATTTCACTTGTCCTACTTTTCTGCACAAAACCAATTTAAGATTTCAACAGTACTATGTGTGTTTGAGTTTTCATAGTTTCATACTTTGACTAGTTTTCTGATTCTGTTTTGATTTTCATATTGTACATTCCTTGGATTTAAAGTATTTAAAGTGAACCAATTTTAGAAACATTGAAGTTATAAATGTTGGTTTTCAAATGATACTGGTATTAAAAGATGATACAAGTGATTCTTGTTTTTTACAGCAGCCTATTTTAAAATGTTTGATAGCAGAAAGTTTAATCAACAAACAAGCAATACACAAGTTTAACTATTATTGTTTCTGTAACCAATTTTGTAAAATTGACTAGTACAAAGAACAGCAAAAACAACTTCTGCTCTAAGTCAGCTTGAAAGTGGCTGAAAAAAGCAGGTCTTGTGAAGCCCATACCGGAGCTGATTCTTAGCACTTCCATACAAGTATTTTTGAGTGAAAAACTGAGTTCAGTGTATTTATGTCAAGTCTTGTCTATTCAAATTTTACATTTGTCACTCTGATAAAAGTTCTATTTAACTTACCTATTAGCTGTTAATTCAAGGAGATATAGGTATGGCATTTAGTAGTGATCAAAGCCAGAAATAAAATTTACAAGTAGAAAAAATTGGTGAACAAGTGATACTCTGTCACATGTCCAATTATTTGGTAGTAGCATGAACTCAATAAATTACCATAGGCTGTATTGTATTGTTTCCAAATTAATCCTTTTGTCACGTTTAGGCAACATCTGGACAGCAAGTGCACACATTATTACAGCAATCATCGGTTCTGGGGTACTCTCTTTGGCGTGGGGTGTCGCGCAGTTAGGATGGCTCGCAGGTGTTGCTACCCTCGTGACATTTTCCGCTATCACATTGTATACTTCTAGTCTATTGGCAGACTGTTACCGGTGTCCTGTTACTGGAAAACGTAACCACACGTACAAAGAAGTTGTGCGAAGCAACCTAGGTAATGGCCGCCTTTTTCTTGATCAAATTTACCAGCATTTTGACCTAATTTGCTATGATAACTTGCTGTTCTGTGTTTGATAAGGTGAAAGGATGTATCTGGCTTGTGCTGTAGTCCAGTATGCCAACTTAAGTGGAATGGCGATAGGATACACCATCACATCGTCAATAAGCATGGCGTACGTGTTATACTGTACCTGTGTCAAAATTGAGTTAGAAGGGTTATGAATTTTGAACTTTTTTGAGCAGTTGTTTGATATGTAATTCTAATGTTCTGCATATTCCAGAGCCATACCGAAATCTGATTGCTTTCACACGAGAGGACATGAAGCTGAATGCAAAGCGTCTCCAACTCCTTATATGATTGGAATGGGAATTCTTGAAATATTTTTGTCTCAAATCCCCAACTTCCATAAACTATCCATCCTTTCAGTTATTGCCGCTGTTATGTCCTTTGTGTATTCTTCTATAGGTGTTGGTCTTGCTGTTTCAAAGGTTGTTTCAGGTGACTTTCGTGGATTAGTTTCTTGAAAATGATCCTGTTTTGTGATTGTCATACTTGTTTGCTTTAAATTGTACTGCCGCAGTGACAGTTTATGATTTGAGCAGGACAAGGAGGAACAACTACACTTACTGGCATCGAGGTTGGGATAGGTTTATCAGCTGCCGATAAGACTTGGAGGATGTTCCGAGCTTTTGGAGATATTGCCTTTGCTTACACCTATTCCCAGATTCTGGTTGAAATTCAGGTAATAAATCAAAACAAGATTACTGAATAGTGTATATCTAGATTCTCTGAACTTAAAGCGGAATGCTATGGGTGTTAATCTTATGCCCGGCCATCCAGGATACACTAAAAGCATCTCCTCCTGAAGACCAAGTAATGAAAAGGGCCAACATCATTGGAGTATCAACAACAACACTGTTCTACATGATGTGTGGCTGCTTTGGTTACGCTGCATTTGGTAACAGTGCACCTGGGAATCTACTAACCGGCTTTGGATTTTATGAGCCGTTTTGGTTGGTTAACCTAGCCAATGCCTGCATAGTCTTGCACTTAATTGGAGCATATCAGGTCTTAAAACATCAATATGCTTTTGGTCATCCTAACCTATAAACAAAAAAATGTTCTTGACATTGTGTCCTGTTATTGTCCACAGGTATTTGTGCAGCCCGTGTTTAGCCTGGTAGAATCATGGGCGGCGAAAAAGTGGCCTAAATCTAAGTTTGTAACCGAAGAATACATGCTAGAAATTAGCCCTAAATGGAAGTTTAGCTTCAACCTTCTCCGTTTAACATGGAGAAGTTCGTTTGTGATGCTGTCAGTAGTTCTTGCTATCGCGATGCCATTCTTCAACGACATACTTGCATTCCTGGGAGCTATGGGATTCTGGCCTCTCACAGTGTATTTTCCAATAGAAATGTACATTTCCAGGAACAAAATCAAACGGTGTTCGTGGAGGTGGCTTGGCCTTGAGCTCATAAACACTGCTTCCTTCCTCGTTTCTATTGCTGCGGCATGTGGTTCGGTACAAGGACTCGGGCAGGGTCTGAAAGATTACAAGCCCTTCAAAGTCGAGGACTAAAGGGGAGAACCTCTAGGAGTCTTGGGTCTGAGGTTTTCTTGCTGTTATGCTTAGTTTCATAATAGTGATTAGAAGATTACCTACATGTGCCAAAAATAAAAAGAAATGAAATTTAGCAACTTTTATGCACAATTTTAGAAAGTTGAGTACGTAGCCAATTATGCAACAGTCTAACATAAATAAAACCACGTAAGTTCTGATAATCTGATTCACTGCAATTTTATACGATTTGAGAGAACAACACATGCCAAGCTATAAGTTTGGCTCAGCTCATTAAATACTTGCTCGATTCCGAATTCATCTTATAATTAGAACAATATTAAATTCTAAGGGGCCGATTGTCCAAGTATTTAAATACCTCTATTTAATTTGATAAACATTGATTTGACCTAAAATACAATTTAAATATCCTATTTTAACTCCATTTCAAATACAATTTTAATAAAATTTCATCTAAATGTATATTTCAGTGTCATGCCAATCAGCCCTAAGTGTTATAGTTGAAGTTAAAATAAACGTTTTAATACTTGAAAAGGAAAGTAAACTAGAGAAAAAGGAGAAAAACATGTCACGTTTGTCGTTGTTGCCCAAGATGCGTCAAAAAAACTTATACTAAAACTTATAATACTACTTAGTGTTTATGAAATTTCATGGGTCTTGAACAAATATATAATTGTACATAATAATTATAGATCTAAAATTGAATTATCACATTAATATAGATATTTTATTTTTCTTTTATTTTTTGCCTTCTTTCTTCTCTTTCTACCATCTCCTCTTATTTTCTTCTCTCTTTTTTTATCACCTTTCCGGCGATATCTCCCTGTCCGGCCATCAATCTTAAACCTGATTGCATATTTAAGTAGTCATGACCCGATCTACCTTTCTACCGATTTTATTTTTTCATTTGGACGACTTTTAAAATGGTTGGCCGAAATCTGGTTGTCTTCTCCGGCGATATCTACGTCAGCCGGCCATCAATCTTAAATTCGATTGCATATTTGAGTAGCTCATGGATCGATCTACCTTTTTACCGGTTTCATTTTTTCATTTGGTCGACTTTTAAAATAGTTCACGGGAATCGGATGTTTTCCGGTTGTCTTTTCCGGCGGATCTCCAACTACACAACACATGTAAATCATAACCTTGTCGTTTCCTCGATTTTCAGGTTTCTTCTCTCGATTCTTCAGTTTTTTCGTTTGATTTTGGTAATTTCTAATAATTTCTCATAACAGTATATTTCATGTGAAATTGTTAATATTAGAACTTTAATTGCATATGTTTTGGCCGGTAATTATTGATGTTTGTGTATTTTCTTAATTTTCAGTTAGTTTTGTCATTTTTTATGTTTTTTTTCAATTTCCAGTTAGTTTTGTTGTTTCCTCGATTTTCGGGTTTCTTCTCTCGATTCTTCAATTCTTTTGTTTTTGGTTTTGGTGATTTCATTGATTTCGCATAATTGTACATGTCGCATGTAATATTCTTGATATATGAATTGTAATTGCATATGTTTGACCAATAATTATTGATGTTTATGTATTTTCAGTAAGTGCGTATGTTTATGTTTTTATATGTAAATTGTATATGTCTATATGTAAATTGTTGATGCTTGCTTTTTTTTTTGTTGCATATAGTAGGTTTTCGGAAAAAATGGTGTTCTAATGATTGATGATAAAGATGGAGGTGTAGATGGAGGAATTGCCGAGTAAGTCAAGGATGTTCATTTATTTATTTGCAAGATGAATATAATTTGGATATATATATAGTGATTTAAATATTTTGTATTGTTTCTTATACAATTACATTTTATTAATTGATGATTGAAATTGATTTTTATATTTAATTATAAATATTGTGTTTTTTTGTTAAATAGATTGTTTATCATCAATAAGTTTATGATAAAATATATAATTATACATTAAATATAGACAGACAATTTGGTCTAAAATATCAAATATGATTGAATGGATAAAATTAAACCTATGAACTTTGTAAGGCATAAAAGAATGTGGGTCAACCCGACCAGGCTGAGTCGATTAGTAAAAGTTAGATTCTTAAGTTTTGTGTGTAAATTAATTATATTTATTGATTATATATAACTCTTAAATATTCCTGATATATAATGAAGTTATAGGATACAGGACTCAAAAACTTAATAGTATTGGGGATTTAAAAGTCCGGATATGTCCTATAGGATGTGACTTAACCAATACATTCTTGGATACGATCAATCATGCACAACCACTTTTATAGAACTATTTGTTCTATTTCAAATCACAAAATCATTTGGTTTATACGTTGATAGTATTAATCCGTGACGATGTTACGGTATAGTTTACTTTTACTATAAATACAAAGAGAAGGATAAATAAATTAATCAAAAAATAATATTCAAACTTATGTAAACAATTGTTGGTCATGATGTCGATGGGTAGACTTTCTCCATCTATTATTATATTATCAGGTCTTTATTTATGTTAGTTATAGAAAATGTAGAAATGTAGATGAAGAAAGCAGAGAGAAGATTCAAAAGAGTTTTTCGCGTAAAGAGTATCTGAGAGTTCCCCCTCCCAACATTGAGATTAAGAAAGTAGAGAGAAGAAGGTCATAAATAGTTCCCGTCTAGAGATTATTTCGTCAAAGCCTAATCTTGGTTTCTTCGCAGGTTGGATGATCGAATTGGGAGTGGATACTGGGTAGAGACGATTGAAATTTGCAATTATAAGAGAATCTACAATGAAATTTTACAGCCCTGCGACATAGAACGTTGTAGAGAATTTCTTCTTCACAGTTGAGAAGACCTGATAAAGAGAGAATTGATGACATTACGGTTACCACGCCGAATTAAAGCACACGGAATTGGAAAATTTTAATGGTTGTGTTAACAATTTTAGCATTTAATTAATTTTTACAGTTTAGAAATATATAAAATGTTAGACTATGTAATTGTATTAGTTTCCTGATTAAATTAGTCTTTTATATTAAAGAACTCTAGTTAGATTAGTTTCCTAATTATATTAGTCTTCAGATTAATTATAGCATCTTGTACTTGTATATATACCCCTTCTAATTTTATGAATAGACAGGGAAAATAGTTCTTTCATGGTATCAGAGCCATGTAAGTCTCTAACGAGCATTGGTCCTGCCTCTCATCTTTTCCCTCAATGGATTACCCTTATTTATTTTCTCCCTTTCCTCCTTATTTCTTTTCTCCTTATCTCTCAAGCTCTAATCTTTTCTCCCTTTTCTCCTTATCTCTTTTCCCCCTTTCT
>JAYMSP010000107.1:0-82222 GCA_036897095.1 Plantago elongata | reverse complement strand
CCAAGAGGTACATAACCCCCGAAGGTCTGTTTCTCGTCTCGAAGTATCTCTGATACTGTTGAGGAAATAGGATGTCAGTAAAATAGTACGTCTTGTCTCCCTATAGATACCTCCAAGTATTCATTAAAGAGGTATGCATTTACTACTTAAACATGCTCTCTCGAGGCCCTTCTGATGAGCGCCTTGATATATGCAAGCTGGGCGGGCTTAGACTAGGACATAGTTTGATATCATCAGGTAGTTTTCCAAATATTAGAAACTCCATTCTCCAAATCATAAATGTTCTTAAGAAAAGAAAACTGAGAACCAAACCTTAATCGATGCCTATTACATGCAGCGGCGAAAGCTACAAAACCATTCAGAATAACTCGCAGAGCACGGAAAACCTGAGAAAGAAAAGGAACATAAGTACGAAGCATCATCAACCTGACTCTTATAGAGTTTACAATTGAGTACCTGGGAGAAAAGGTCATTCCAAAGAGAACGCCACACCGAGGCCTCATATGAACTGACTTTCACTGTTGACTCAACATTTCTTGTAAACTGAAATACACCGCGAGCAAATGCCCATATATCTAGTACCAATGCAGATATATAGGTACAGAAGGAGACCACAAGGTTACATGAACCGAAGACCAGTCGAAATGGAGAGCACAGAATTTCACTCATAATCCAGACTATAGGATACACAAAAGATGTAGCTGCAATTGAACAAAATACGGATAATTTATGTCAGAAACCTCATAAATCTACAGTCCAAACTCGAGTAAACTTCTAAATATATCAAAGACACCTGGTAACTTACCAACATTCCACAGTAACAGCAAGACAAACCAAAGTGGCAGGAGAATAATCTCTACAAGGTCTCCAACTGCTGTAAAAAGCGACTCAAATACCTCCCAGCTTAATGAAAAGACACTTTCTACTAGATCCATACACGTATTCCAAAGAGGTAAAACAAAGTCTAAGAACTCAACAAAAGGTCCTGCTATAGGCTCTACAAAAAATGAAAGGAATGTACGAGTAGTCCGCGTCAACATGAAAACCCACTTGATCGCCTTCTGAAAATTGTGGAGAAATAGCATAGTTCCCAAATACTTGATTCTTGAGATCATCTCCCATGTTTCTATCCAATCAAATAGAGGCCCAAACAAATGTGATGCTGTTGCCTTAAGAAGGGGAACATTTTTGTATAGGTCATAGAATCCAATAAGGACTGTGATAATTGAGATAAGAATGTATATATATCTTGCCAGAGGGCACATCCAAGGACGGTATAGATGGCAAAATCCCGGGTACGACTGAAGGAAAAGAACCCAAGATGGAAGTCCAGCTTCATGTAAAGTAAGTAATTTCAAGTCAGACGTGATTATGTCCTTCAATTTGAAAGGGAGGTCTCTGTCATTAAACCGGAACAAAATCAGAACATCTGTATAGAGAGGTGCCTCAAGTGCCTCTTCACAATCATTAAGATCAGAGATCTGAGAACATAGCTCAACAGTTTCAGGGTCCTCATCTCCTGAAGAAATCCCAAGCTCATTATCACGACAAACGGTCATGACTTTCCACCGTTCATAAGGACCAATGAGAGGTGGTGTATGTAGTCTGCTCATTTCACTACTCGTGGTCGCTGGGTAAACACTGAAACTGCTACTTGTTGAGCATGGTGATTCATCCAGAGGACATGCATCACGTAAGTTAATTTCATCAATATTGGCCTTAGTCATCCCAGGAAAACTTTCTTGAGCATCACAGAAAATGTCCCCTGTAAAGTTGTACACATATTAGGCATATGCTGATCTAGAAAGAGATTAAATCAAGTCACTGCAATTCTGTATCAGATAAACAGTGCAGCAAGCATAATGTATATATGAAGTAGATTTAGTCATTTAGCAAATTTGATAAGGGTCTAACTTATTCAGTTAAACTCAATTAAATGTGATTTGCATTTCTGTAAGAGCTATAAAGGAAGCTCAATGAAAGTTAAGCTTGACTTACCGAGAAGCATATTTAAGGGCTACAAAACAAACTTTTAGATAGGCATTGTACTGCATGCTTGCTATTTAATTACATAGTAGTGATTTTAAGCACAAAACAAATAAGAGAAAGGGTTCTGATACACCATGGACCCCCCCCCCCCCCCCCAACACACAAAATGGAGCAAGTATATTCAATTCCTTTCAGTGACAAACAGGTATACCAGTCACCCTCTACACAAAAAGAATATAACTACGAAAACTGCATATCCACTTGAGAATTAAGATAAAATTACAAACAACTAACAGTGTATTGCAGCAAAAGTTATGTGAATTACCAGCATTTTTTTACTTTCTCAAAGTACAGAGGTAAAGTTGCAAACAGATCAACCAATGCACTCAGGTTTTGTCCTGTAGAACAAAAGGCTGGCAAGTTCAATGGAAAAATGTATGTCGCAGAGTACATGTTTACGTTGACTACTTTTCAAGGAAACGAACATCAATTTTCACCAGGTACAAACAACAGAATATTAGCAGAAAAGGGCAGACACACCTATGACTTTTAAAGCATCCTACATAGATTGCCAATTGTGATTGTATGTTTTGTCTCATCAGTTAACTTTACATGTGGGCGGGGACTGGAAGTAGTGTGAACAACAGAACATAGTACGCAGTCAATAAGAAAACTAAAAGACCTTTAAAGATAGGTCAATCTAATCCATACCTGATGTGTCATTCAAATGATCTTTCAGGAGAACTCGCTCATTAATAGTCCCAGGAAACCATACGGAGATGCACCTGGCAGCTTGGTCTATACTGTCAAATTCCCACCTTCTCATGGATTTAGTCTCAATTGCAAGAGATGTGTCAGTCTGAATCAGGGGAAAATAGCAGAGGGGGGAGAGAAGCGAGAGAGAAGTTAAACACAAAATATAGATTTCATAAAAGTTTATCATGGCAACAAAATGAGTAGACTGACTACCTGGAGCTCATTCAAATAGTTAATACCGCGTACATCTTTCCATGCAACCTCAAAAACAATAAATCCATACAGCGTCCCATGCAACTTGCTGTTTACAATTAAAGAATTTCTAAGCTTCTTTACAGGTAGCAAAGCTCTCTCTCTGGATATAATCACAGAATCAATTAATGAGAACCACTTCTTCAGATCTCCAGAATTACTTGATTGTAATGGTGAAGAAGCCTGTGGCCCAGACAATTCCCCCATCTTCTTCTCCTTCTTCCCTCTACTGTTAGCAAAAGGGGACAACCTAGACTGTATAATTATGAAGTTATATTATGCCAGGCTATAAAATCATGGTATTGTGCTAATAAAAGTGGGATAGGATGTGCGAGAAACCTTAGTGACCATTAATTGCCAGATATGTGTAGATCGCGATGCCAGATCTTCCAACCATGGTCGGTTATCCACCAAGATATAGAATTTTCCACTTTCAGGGGCAAGATAAAGGCTGAGATATGAAAGGTACGACTGTAAATCCCTGCAAAGATCATAACATAAAAAAAATAGATAGAGATTAGACTATTGGAAAGCGATTTCCATCTATAACAAGTCTTTCGGACACAATAGTCTAGGATTAAATATGCATCACTTGAAGTTGCATTTATCAATTGCATGCTAGTAAAACGCATCCATAATCATCAGATTGTTCCATGACCTTCCTATACTCCATTTTCTTATTATGGCATATCAAACTTTTTTGCTGAGGTACTAAGCACAAGTTTGACAATATAGCTTCTCTTTGTACTTAATATGCTGCATGCACCCCAAATAATTTTCTCTTTATGTACTTGATATACTACATACACCCCGATTAAGTTTATAAAACCCCTGGACTCTTGCAGCATATCAGGAAGACAGGAACAAAAGGTGAAAAAGAACTTCGAATTGGCAGATGAAAATTAACGTTTGCAAGCTCCACGCTCAATTTACAGTACAATCCAACTTCAATAATAACAGAAGAAAATGCTTGGGGTGGGAGAGAGATACTCCAAATACTGTGATATAAAACACTACTAGCAAGCATAATTCCCATTCTCTTATCTCATGGTATTCTATCTGGATATGGATACCGAATATCCGCCCACACATCGTTTCGGATGATAGTGGATTAGTGGTTCCTACATTCTCATAATTTCCCTAACGAAAACATCAAAGTTTTATTAAGTATATAAAACACTACTAGCAAGCATCATTCCCATTCTCTTATTTCATGGTATTGTATTCAGATATGGATACTGCCCACACAACGTTTACGGCGGTGATAGTGGATCAGTGGTTCCTACATTCTCATAATTTCCCTAACGGAGACATCGAAGTTTTATCAAGTGTAATTCCTAACATCAGATTCCACAGTTCGCAAACACATCATATTAATATATAATCTAAGCTGAAAGTATCTTAATAACATAATATCTAGGAGATTAAGCAACAAAACAAAGCTCTCGCAAAATCGAACCCGAATCGAACAAAAAACAGTACTCACCCAATCTGCAAAGTTGTCAAGGGGAAAAAACACCTGCCATGGACTCCATTCGCCATTTACACCTCCAACGAGCATAGAGAAAGAAACAACACCACACCAAACGAACAAAAACAACAATAACAACAAGAGAAATAGATTGAATGAAGAATCGAAACCACCTACGAACTTCATTAAATGAAACTCGAACCAATGAAAATGACAATTAACAAACAAATATATTAAACAACAGAAATGCAAAATTCAACACGCGTATCAATCCACATGAAAGGGGAAAGAATGCGTATCGGAGAAGAGAGGATTGCTTTTGGTTATGGAGAAAGAATTTTGGAATAAATCAAAGACACGTTGACTGTGTGTTTCCTTTTCATTTCTATTTCTGTGTGTGTTTGATTGAGAAAGATTGCTAGTATTTGTTTTACAGGTTGAACCGCTTGGTATTTATGGTTGTTTGAACCGGATTTTTGTCGTATATTCTGGAACAGAAAGGGTAGTTTTGGTATTTCGATGTTGTGATGGAGATTTCCCGCCGGAATTGTTGTCGTTTTCTGGTTGAAATGCGGCGTGCGTGCGGTGCGATTTGCGCGTGGGGTTATTTAATGGTTAATGATATTTTGCCTATGATGCAAATGATTTGTGGACAATAATGCTGGATTAATGTCGGATTATAAAAGTTTTTTTTTATAATGATTCAAAGTTTTGTATAATTTGAAACTCTTAAGAACGCTGGACATATTAATAAAGTACTATTTTTTGAGGACTCATTTGTCAATTAATTAATAATTTCTACTCCCTTCGTTTTTTAGAAGTTTTATATTTTAATTTTGTATAAATTTAAGAAATATAATACTTATAAAATACATAAAGAAGAGAGTACAAAGTAACATGGATAATTGATATAAGTTGGGAAAAGATTTGATGAAATATAATAATTGGAAATAGTGGGGTAAAAATAAAAGAAACGTTAACTTATAAAAAATGTTAATAATAAAATATAAACTTTTAAAAAAAACGAAGGATTATAGTATTGTGAATTTGTCAGGTCAATGATCTTTATGGGCGAGTCCTAAAATCTACTATGATATAGTGCATACCACACAAGACCAATGTACAATGTTTGTACAATTTGAGAATCTAGTCATTATATTCTTTCAAAAGATTATGACACTCATCAAATACCAATATTTATTGTATACATACATATATATCAAATACATGTGAGACCTCTAATATAAAGTAGAGTTGCATAAATAATAATAAATCATTTAATTCCAAACCATAACAAAAATAATCTCATTATTCGTCTCTAATTCTAATACACAGGTACACAATCGATAATTGATAACAACTCTACAATGCATTACTACCTACTTTTCCAAAACCTACAACATATGTTTTGCAATAATCTTGTTTTGGTTTCTCAACCACAATTCTTGTTCTTGCAACACATTATGTTGGTTCATAGAACTGCTTAACATCTGATCACTCGAAAAGGAATTAACAAATGGGTCATTGCCATTTTGAACTAGGAGCGTACTCTGAATATTTGCAGAGAATGTTGGAATAGATTGAAACGTTGGTGCTTGAATGGTAGACGGTTCTTCTGTATCTTGAAGAAACGGATTGTACTTTTTATTTGATAAAGCGGGTTGTTGTGGTGGTGATGACTCATATAAGACTAGCTCTGATCCTATTGCATACAAGTTTGGTGTTGGTTTAGGGAAGGGATTGGACGTGCTTGTGTTATTGTTTGATAAAGTTGTCGATTGGAATGCATTAAATGTGTTTGTGTTGTCTTCTTGCATATTTGTAGATGGGAATGCATTGAAAGTGTTTTTGTAATTCTCTGGCATAGTTGTCGAAGGGAATGCATTGAACGTGTTTGTATTATTGTCTGATATAGGTGTTGACAGGAATGCATTGAACGTGCTTGTGTTATTGTCTGACATAGTTGTTGACGGGAATGCATTTTGCATGTTTATGTTGTTGTCTGGCAAAGTTGATGAGGAGAATGCATTTTGCGTGCTTATGTTGTTGTCTGGCAAAGTTGATGAGGATAATGCATCTAGCAAAGTTGATGAGGAGAATGCATTTTGCGTGCTTATGTTGTTGTCTGGCAAAGTTGGTGAGGAGAATGCATTAAACGTGCTTATGTTGCTATCTGGCAAAGTTGTTGAGAGGAATGCATTAAACGTGCTTGTGTTCTTATCCGGAAAAGTTGTTGGGTGGAATGTGTTGAACGTGTTTGTGTTACTATCTACCAGAGTTGTGGGAGGGAATGCATTGAACGTATTTGTGTTATTGTCTGGCAGAGTTGTCTGGGGGAATGCGTTGAACATGGTTGTGTTATTGTCTGGCAGAGTTGTCTGGGGGAATGCATTGAACGTGGTTGTCTTATTGTCTGGCAAAGTTGTCTGCGGGAATGCATTGAAGGTGCTTGTGTTATTGTCTGACAAAGTTGTCTGAGGGAATACGTTGAACATGCTTGTGTTATTGTCTACCGGAGATGTCGAAGGGAATGATTTGAACATGTTGTCATTCTCAGGTTGAGTTGGAAGTGGGAATGCTTTGTAGGTGTTAGGATCACTATATGATAGGTTTGTTGGTGACGATAGTGTTTCAACGAGCATATGTTCCCAGCTTTTCGAAACAGATGAATCTAGTAACTTGTTTGGCTTTTGTTCTTGTTGAGGTGGTTGTTGTTGTTGGTCGTGTTCATCATCCGAGGAATCATTTAATGGCACAAAATCAGTCATGGAGTTTGTTACTGGTAGAGATCTACTTGATTCGGCATGGCTTAACCTAAATACCCGTCCTGCCTCAGAAGCAGGGTACTCCTCAAGGTCAATGGAGATGGCGCGACTTGTACTTGTTGTTGTTGCACTTATCAGGTCTTCTAGCGAGGTGCAACATGATCCAAGCTCTGATGTTAGTTCTGAATGTCCATCACTTGTGATTGAGAATTCGGATTGCCCACAATCACTTTCTCGCATGCTTGACTGGGATGCAATGCTATCAGGCGGTGCAAGGATAAACTTACGCTGGTTTGGAGGCTCCACATGTGATGCGAATGACGATTGATCTTTCAAGAATTCTTTGAGTGTGTCGATTAGTTCTTCAGATAATGGTTGTACACTTGGATATTCAGAACTCCTACCAACACCTGTACTTTTGCAAAAGTTGTAAAATGCACCCAATTCTTCGAATTGCTTTGAGGCTTTTACGCATGTTTGGAAGGCAGCCACACAGTTATGATATTGTAAGTGAAAAAAACTATCCAGAAGATGAGTAAGCCCTTCAGAGATGTATTTGTACAACTCAAAACTTTCTTGCACGACGGCATAGAGTGATATTTGTACCAAACGATTTGTCATGGCCACACCTGTTGGCCGAGTGGCTATTGCTCGGTCTAGCAATCGCTGCCAATATGAGATTTTGTCAAGCAACATTGCAGGTTTCATGTCCCTGAAATTCTCATTGGAGGGGCCAACCTCAGGACCCTTGGACGATTCATACGCCTTTTGTCCGCTCTCTTGAACTGAGCTTCTCCGTTGTAGCTTCCCGGTTAAAAAACATTCTAACCGCTCATCGAGATAAATAGCAAATGTGCGGATGAATGAAGTGAAATTCCATGGACTTGAATTTGAATCATCACGAAAGCTCGAGAGGTTAAGAATCTTGGCACCTCGTTTCATTGCGTGGAGCACTTCCCTTGGAAAATAAAGATCTCCATCTTGAAAGATCCGGAGAACGAGCATTAATGATTTTAGCGCAACTATCCAATTACGTGTTCGTCCTATACGCTTGGCAATGGTACGGGCACATGTCGCCGCCTGAGCTTTATCGGAAGATACAAGGCGTAAGATGTCATTGACATATTTCTCGTCAATAGGAACATCGACATGGGTGGTGGCTTTGAGGATCAAAACCTCAAGATTCGAAGAAGTGTTGGATGATACCTTGGCAAGGCTAATGCTAGTTTGATCCTTGACAGCCCTAATTGTCCTCTTGAGCTTACTTGGCATTGTTGATCATATCAATGTTTTCATGGATGGAGGGAATGAGGGAGGGAGAAAGAGAGAAACAATATGTGAATAAGTTGCTAAATTTGTGAAACTGTTTTGGTTCACAATTTGGAGGAAACAAAAGTTAAAATTCCCTAATACCTCCCAACCACATATGTTTAGAAGTTGTTGTCCGCTTATTCAAATTGTTATTTTATTTATTTGAATTAGTAAAATATTGTTTGTGTTAACCAATGCCATTCCACAGAAATTTCATCAACATAAACCTAAACCTAAATCCATGTAGCATTATGATACTAATAACAAATATGAAGTATATAACTTAATTGAGTGAGCAATATTGGGATGTGGAATATTGGGATACTAATAACAAATATGAAGTGTATGACAATATCATGGCTCTGGAATATTCATGATATGCATGTACATAGATCTATTTGCATGATGGAATGATCTAGGTAGATTTATTTTTTTATCAAGTGGTATAAATTTAATATTTTATTAATAAATAAAATTATTAATTATACTTTATTTATCATTTTTTATTCATATGTAATACTCAATATATGAAAATATTACGTTAATCCGATTCTACATTCGAATTCAATTAACCATATTTTATTCACCTTAATTTTTTTATATATTTCACCCCTTAAATTTAAGTTCTGGTTTCGCCCCTGGTCTAGAATAACGTTTTCTTTTTTAGGAGTATCGAAGTTGCACAAAAATATCACAACCGATTAAAATCTCGTCTCAACTATGAAGTATTAACGACTATTATTATCTTCTTTTAAACAAGGAGAAGAAAATTTTGCTGATCGACCCTCCACCTCTTAAACTCTAATATGCTACTATACTTTATACTTTGGTCATATTTATCACTAGCTTTTTAGCTCTATAAATTTTCTTTTAATAAAAGCTCGTTATGTAATAGTACAACTTATCAAACAAGCTAGCTGGTTTGAGACTAAGTCACCTGGAGCATGGACGTGAACGCAAGCGGGAGCGTAAATCGAAAAACGTTAAAACTTAGAAAAATATGAAGACGAGAGAGCCTTAAAGGGTTGCAATAACTATATAAAACACATTTTATCTAGTTTGAATATTTAATATGTTTAAAATACATTTTAGATTAAAAATAATGTGTAACCTATAAATTTTACATGCATATGAGTTAAAATTATTGTTCCACGGCATAAAAAAACTGTAAAGCTAAACTAAATAATAATTGTAGAGCAAACTAAAAGTGTTGAGCGACATAAAATGCGAACGTCAGTACTTTAGAATACATAAGTTGATCTATGTTTGAGAAGTTAATCAAGTTAAGTTGTTGATAAAAAGAGTTAGTTATCAGCTAACTTTTCAGCTAGTTTTACCAAACAAATTATTAAGACTATCTGCATTGGTGACGGATATATGACGCGTCAATGACTATCTAACGGGATATATGATGAGATTTTACTGCATTGGTGACGCCTTACGGAGCTGTCACTTCGACTTAAATTTATTTTATTTTATTTTTTAAAATTATATTTATATATTATAAGAATGTTGAGAAGTTGAAATCAATAAAATTGCATTTTAAAACTCATTTTATAATGTTAAATTTAATTAAAAGAAAAAAATGAGTTTGAGATGTAATATTTCAAAGATACTTAAGATTGGTTTTTATTTGTAGATTTTGAAAGACAAAGTCGTTTGTGATTTTAATTTACTTTTTGTATTTTTATTTTTTGAATTATTTGCGTTTGAAATTGGACAAAACTAAAAAATATTAAAATAAAATATAAAACAAGGTGTGACAAGTGGCGACATCCGATTGATTGCTATCAATATGTGATGGAGGAGTTTACTGATGCGCCTGTAACGCGTTGGATGGAGCTGCAATGCAGCTCGTCTGACGCGCCACAGGCACGTCAAGGGCATTTGACGAGCTGCGATCCAGCTAGCCTAATAAGACTAATAAAATTGGCTGGCAGTTTTAATTTTAATTCTTCCGCGACACTTAATTATTTTTTGCGACCATTTTAAATGGAAAATAGATCATCATTATCACGAAAACTGAAAACCTCTCAATACGCTTCCTCTCCAAGCTTGAGTAAACTACCAATCCGATGGAGAACCAACCGGAAGAAGAGCCAGCAGCAGACCTGAACAACCACCCACAGATCGCCCTAATCGACACCTTCTGCGAGCTCACTGGCGTGCATTCGAAACAGGAAGCTCTCTTCTACCTCGAATCCCACATCTTCAACCTCGATGCCGCAGTTTCCACTTTCCTCGACGACTACAATCCTCCTCCTCCTCCCATCACCTCCGTAGATAATCAACCTTCTCCTGCCGTTCAGTCTGATGAAAACGACGATCTGTCTCCTTCCATTCGCTCCCGATCCCCCTCTCCGCCGCTCGCCGCGCAATCGTACAATCTCCGTTCGGCTGGTAGACCCAGGACTGGTGGAAGGCGGAGAACCGGTGGAAGTAGTGCGGGTGCAGGTGGAGGTGGAATTCGGACTTTGTCCGATTTGAACCGGAACCCGAAGGAGGAGGAGGAGGATGATTCTGATACCGATCCTGATTTTGATCCCCAGGAGTATTACACTGGTGGAGAAAAGAGGTATAAATTATTGTTATCGGATGAATTTGTGATCTGTGCTAGTTGGAAATGTAGAATTCTTTGCTTATGGTGCTACATATCTGATAATAAAATGTGTATTTAGGATTTTAGAAATGTGATTCTTAGCTGAGCTTTGAAATTGTTGGTAGCAACTGGTTTGAGCTGTGTGAATAAGCTCGGCTGGTTATCGTCATTTCAATTTTAGGAAATCATTTCTCATTTGTATATACAAGAGTTCCTAATTCTTTGAGTTACTTTTATACGGCGTTTGAAGTAAGACATCAGTGCTGCATCAACTAAATCTGGTCTACACATAATATTCCTTGGAATACACGGAACATCCCGTAGTTAAAACCATGATCCACCAAAGCTCCGAGGATCTGTAGTGTTAAAAATAAAAGGAGTTAAGTAGAAAACTCATGTCAAGTCCACTTCTCCTACTATGAGTCGTAAACTATGCTTGTGGAATTGTTGTGGGTCATAACTGAATCATCTACTACCAGTATTTAGCAGCTATGGGCATCAGGCGCTCTAAAAGTACTTATGTGATACTGGGCTGCGTTATATTGTCTATTTATAGCTTCATGATAAAATGCTGAATCTCAAATTGATCAGGATAGTTGTTTGAGAAGTCTTTTGTTTATGATAGACTGATTTATGTTGCAGTGGTATGCTTGTTCAAGATCCGACTAGGAAAAATCCATCTAGGAGAAATGATGTGGAAGCTATATTTGATCAAGCTAGGCGATCAGGAGCACCTGCTGAAAATATTTTGCCTTCAAGCTCTAGAAATTTTACTGGAACTGGAAGACTGCTTTCTGGTGGGACGTCGTCCACCCCTCAGCAGCCTGAAGTTTTGAATCATAATATTACTTTCTGGAATAATGGATTTACAGTAGATGATGGACCCTTGAGAAGATTGGATGATCCAGAAAATGCATCTTTCTTGGAGGTATTTCTATTTTTTAGTTTTATTTGGTGCTGAGGCCAACTCATGGCGATGTAGAGTGAGGGGACAGGGAAACCAGTTTTATTGAGCTTTCTCTGATGTCTAGTATCTAAGCAGGCTAATTGTTATTGAAAGAGCAAGGGCAGATCCGGATATTTGTAGAGAGTTAATCCTGGGGTAACTGCTCCAGTTGGTTTTGGCAGTTGAGATGTTGACTTTTGCACATACTGCCTAAACCTAGTTGTCTTATCATCTTTTGTGGCACTTCCCTCTCTTCACCCCTAAAGCCAGACACTTAGATCCTTGTATTATGACTGTCATGCAAACTACTGCACTGCTCATATTTGTTAATGCAGTCATGTAGTTTGCTTGGATGGCAATAGTGTTTGTCAGAGATAGAGATGCTTGAGTTAACAAAATTGGGCCTATCGTGCGACATTTTTTCTATTGTTTTGAAGCCTTCCGGGGGCATAAAAAACATTGCTCAAAGAGTTATGGACTGTTCAATTGTTTTGTATAAAATGCAGGCTGTGCTTACATACTATAATCTATTGAATGCACGTATGGGATATTGGGAGGAATCAGATAGTATCTATATGATCATGCTACTACCCCCAACAACCTACAAATGGCACGAGGCTTACTTTAATGTTTAGTATTGAGTATGCCTGCCACTTGTGTATTATCCTTTTCCTTTGACTACTAGCGTACATAGTCAACTCCATGTGCTGAGATCTTTTTTTGCAGTGTGTTAAGCGCGGTGAATGCCCGGAGGAACTTGCTCCTGCAGGTAGGCGGAATGCTGAGCTTCATGTGAACCTTACAAAAAGAGAAGAAGACTACCAGGTTTGTCCAACTTTTATAGTTGCAGCAGCTACTAGTCTGTGTAATTGGTTCTATTAGAGTAAATTATATAATTGCCGTTGTAATTTGTAAATCATTATGTATCATATTACTAGACATACCTTGAAAAATAATTTTGTTGCGACACCCCCTGCCAACAATCCTGCACCAGTGCACCCTCTCTTTCCCCATCAAACCTTGCACTTACAGCCCTTGACCTTGTATACAAAGCTCCCTGCTAAGTCTGACCTAAGTTTTTAAAAAAAAAATTGGTTCATTCCTTTTGGCCATTTCCTCTGCCTCCTGGAAGGTAAATGTAATATATTTCCTCTTCTTTTGCTGCAGGAACCAGAGAAACCACGTCTTCCCTTTCAAGGTGCTGGTCGAACTCTAGGTAGCACTTCTGAGACCGAGGCAACCTCTATGGAGCTGAATGCAGCTCCTGTTAGTGTTGCTGCTCCCAGCCCAACTCCAAGTCTAGTGGTAGATGAGACACAGCCTACGACATCCATACAACTCAGGTTAGCAGATGGAACACGCATTGTTTCGCGCTTCAACAACCACCATACAGTACGAGATGTCCGTGGCTTTATTGATGCATCAAGGGCCAGTAGTCCAGGAAGTTATCAGTTGCAAACCATGGGATTCCCGCCCAAGCAGCTCACAGATCTAGACCAGACGATAGACCAAGCTGGTATAGCCAATTCAGTTGTCATCCAGAAACTTTAGCAATATTGCTTATCGATTGATCAGTGGTCTCCTTACATATTTGCTTGATGAGGCATCATCGGATAATAGAAACTGTTCTAAGATGCTGATGAAGCTGGTTCTATCAGTTTCGTATCTTTGCTCTCGTGGAAGGTGATTTATGGCCTTTTCCTGAGCTTTGTTCTGAAGACTGTACGTAATATGCATTCTGCTAGACTTGACGTACTTAATTTAAATGCACAACCTTCCATGTAGTACTACAACTCAAATGATTTTCTTTTTGCTACTATTTGCTTTTGGAATGCAACATAATACAACTTATTTCTAAGTGTAGCTTAGTTAGTAACCTGTTTCAACATGACTTTCAACTTTCAAGTGATCTATCTGTGTTTCAACTTCGGTCCGGAAAACTATTTAAAGCATAATACAGTCTAAACATCATTATCATTAATATGTATTAATCGGAAGTCTTTGTGAAATTATATGGTATTTGTCGAAGTCTATTAGGCGTTAAATGTACACCATTATGGGGCTGATTGAATTTTAGGTCAAATTACTATTTATCGAGTCAAATAGGGGTATTTAAATGTTTGGCCAATCAGTCCTATGTCGTTCGGAGTCCTTATCAATAAAGCTTTCTTTTCTACAAGAATTTAGGGCCTTGTTGAGTGAGTCATACAAAATGCAATTCGACACTTCTTTGAATTCTCAAAGCAAAGAGCTAGTCTAGACTTTGTCTTGCATTATGTGAGTAAGACATGCTAGGTAGGAATAGTTCTTTCCCTACATTCAGGGAGAAACATAATCCAAAGACTTTTTAGCAAATAATGCGGGTTGAGTTTTAAGTCGTGACTGTAATATTTGTATGGTTAGTATAATATTTGAGTTCTGAAGTTTATAATTTTAAAGTTGATGAATAATGACTCAATTTGAATACTAATACATTATATTAACTGAAGAAATACAAGTTCAGAAAAAAATTTATTCAAGTTTTAAATTAAACATATCGATAAAATCTTCAAGAATTTTACTTCAATTCTTAATTATAAAGTAAAATGAGTAGAAAATAAATACTCTCCGTCCCATTAAACTTCATACATTAGGGTTGACGCGTAGTTTTATATAAAAATTTAAAGTAACAATAAAAATTAAAGAAGGCGGGAAAGAGTGTACTTTTAGTGACAACATGTGTAATTTTTATGTAAAGTTGAGCTTAGTTTATTATTTTTTAGTGGTGGAATAACTTCTTTTTTCAATGAGGTATGAAGTTTGATTGGAAAGCTAAAACGTTATGAAATTTGATGAGACGGAGTGAGTAAGTAATTTATTATATTTAATGTATTTCATAAAATATTGTTACCAATTCGTCAATTCTAATAGTATTTCAAAGAATGCAATAATCAAAATAATCAAAAAGTCAATCCTCATAGCATTGTAAAGAATGCAATAATCAAAATAATCAAAAATTTAGGAAGAATATCATATTCATTTTTTTTTTCCATAACTGTGATGGAGCTTGAATCTATGGTAGTATTAGATGGAGTTTACTTGATTTGTATGACTTATAATTTATGAGACCTTTAATTTTATTTGATACAGGTTTTCCTATTTATGTGAGTTTGTATTTGAACCAATTGTATTTGTTGTGGGTTTCTAGTTTTCAAGGTAGTATTTCTCTTCTTCTTCTTTTTGTATGCTTGAAAAAAGAAGATGCTATGAAAATACTCCAGAAATAAATTATACACCAAGAAAAAGTTTTCTTTTCTATGTGCTGGAAATATTCGGAAAATAGTTCTTTTCCAGAGTCAACTTTTATACTGAACAGAGAAATCCAGTTTCTCTCTCTCTCTCTCTCTCTCTCTCTCCATTCTCTTCTTCTCCGAAATTAGGGTTTTCAATTCTTTTGAAAACCCAAACCATTTCTCTCTCCTTCGATTCACCTCTCCACTCGTTAGGGTTTTCACCTGAATGAATTTTTTCCGATTGCAAGAATCAATCAATCAATCATCCTGGGGAACATTAATGTCGCGACTGTGATTTGGTACAATTTTTTTGTTGTTATCTGATCATGTTGTTACTGTTTCAAACGCAAAGGTACGAACTCTACCGCTTCGCTGATTATACGTTTTTCTTCGATTACCTTTGCTCGCCTCCATGGTTGAAATTGAAATTGTCAGAGTGCGTTAGTTTTTGACACGAAAAGGTCGGAAATCGAATCAATAATCCGTTGTTTAGTGTAGTTTTAGGGTTTCTGGGTTTTGGTTGTGAAATATGATCAAGCAGATATTCGGGAAGCTTCCGCGGAAGCCGTCTTCGAAGTCGTCGTCTCATCACGATTCCAACAGTAATGAGGTGTCTGTTAATTCTAGTTTAGCCAATCAAGGTGGTGCTAGTATCAGTAACAGCGGCGCACAATCGAAGAATTTGTCGAATTCTGGGTATTCGGGTCCGTCTCGGCCGGTGGCTAGTAATGGGTCGCACGGTGTGGCAAAGTCGAATCAGGCCAACATGCTTGGTCCGGTTGTTAATCCGCCCTTAATGAATTATGCGGCGGCCTGTGAGTCATTGCCGAGTTTGCGAGATGTTCCGGTTGCTGAAAGGCAGACTGTTTTCATCAGGAAGTTGAATATGTGCTGTGTTTTGTTTGATTTCACTGACCCAACCACGAACTTGAATGAGAAAGACATTAAAAGAAGGATGCTGCTGGAATTGGTGGATTACATATCGACGGTGAATGCGAAGTTCACCGAGATTGCTATGCAGGAGATGACGAAAATGGTCTCAGTCAATTTGTTTAGAACCCTGCCTACAGCTAATCATGACAGTATGCTTCCTGCTGATGTTTATGACCCTGAAGATGAGGAGCCTACAATGGAACCCTCTTGGCCGCATCTTCAGATTGTTTATGAGTTTCTACTGAGATTTGTTACATCATCAGAAACAGATGCAAAGCTGGCTAAAAGATATGTTGACCACTCATTCGTGCTGAGATTGCTTGACCTTTTCGATTCGGATGATCAGAGGGAGAGGGAGTACTTGAAAACGATTCTGCATCGAATTTATGGGAAGTTTATGGTTCATAGGCCATTTATTAGGAAGTCAATCAATAATATATTCTATAATTTCATTTTTGAGTCCGAGAGGCATAATGGGATTGCAGAATTGTTGGAGATATTGGGCAGCATAATCAATGGGTTTGCTTTGCCTTTGAAGGAGGAGCATAAGCTTTTTCTAGTGCGTGTATTAATACCACTCCACAAACCAAAATGCATGTCTGGGTACCATCAGCAGCTCTCTTATTGTATAACTCAGTTTGTGGAGAAAGACTTCAAGCTGGCTGATACAGTCATCCGTGGCCTTTTGAAGTACTGGCCTGTAACTAATAGCTCCAAGGAGGTAATGTTTCTCAGTGAATTGGAGGAAGTTCTAGAAGCAACTCAGGGACCAGAGTTTCAACGTTGCATGGTCCCTCTATTCCGTCAGATTGGTCGCAGCCTGAACAGCTCTCATTTTCAGGTATACATATTTTTATGATACTTATTGAAACCTGTAGCTGAACTGACTTTAACATAATAGAGTTACATGCCAAAGTCCATATGTAATGTATGCTTATATTCTCTTCTTTACCACCAGTATTTAGTTTCGTATTACTTGATTTCTTTTTGTAGAGGATGGGCCTTGGGCTTTCTCATTCTTTCTTTCATATCTGTCTTTCAGCAAATGATATACTGCTTTCGACATATTTCTTTGAGTATATACTAATTAAATGGAGAGTTAAGGCAAAGACGAATAGGGTATTATTCAAAGAAGACATGGATTAGTTTTGGACCACTCCTGTAACTTATATGGATCAAGTTTCAATTCACAAGTCTTTGAGTTCACTTATTCATGTACTGGTCGGATAAGAAAGAGTCAGATTTTAGCATGTATGGACATAAGTTCTCCCTTGCGGTGTACGATAAAATAATAACCTTTTGGATTAGGGGACTTTCTGCTCAAATTTTTTCTGTCACTGAGTTGGAATTTAATCTTATTAGAAGTTTTAGTTTTCTATTCTCATAGAAATCAAGGCATGCTTCTATTATGCGAGCTGAACTTTGACATCATTATGGAAGTTACTACTTAAGTCTTTTACTACTGTTTGGATATCATGTAATTTTCCTACTATGTAAGTCTTAAGTTATATTTTTAATCACAGAAATTCCCCCTGACTCGGGGATTTGGTTCACTGGAAAGAGTTAAGTTCATTGCTCATAGGATACTTGGATTACCTTTTGGTTTTGATAAGCCTTTTGTTTTCGTTGTTTTAATAGCATGTTAGAAAATCCAGGGTATCCTTAGGCTAGAATCTTTTTTCTTCCTACTCTGCTCTGTCAATTGACATTTTGTGATATTGCTGGAAGCACGGGTGCTTTGAAAGTGTCCCCATCTCAAAATAAGAAATGGTTTTTTCGAGCTAATGAATAATTGAAGGTCCTGGGAAAACTACAAACTATGATGGTTTATCACTTTAAGGTGATGAAAACCTTGAAATTCTGATTGGTAATTTTGCTGATGTACATTCTTATTCTTGATTGGTATGTTCTCCAGAAAATAAGGAAAACATAATTCTAATAGTTTATTATTCCTAGTTGCATTGTCTTTATGTATCCTTGAAGGAATATTTGGTGACATCGAATACTATTCTTGCTGGGTGCTTTTCTAATGCAGCAAAAGTGAAGATAATTACTTTTTACATGAAGAGCTGTACGTTTCCTTGGTGTTTACATTTTTGCATAGCTAGATGCAAAAGTTATTGAACTGATAATGGTATAGTATAGAATTTTGGAGATCTAACTTGTGTATAAAATTTGTAAATTATGGACAGGGTTTCAGTTATGTCATTGTCTTAGCCAATTTTGGTTTGTCAGTATCATTTTCATGGTATAAATAGATTAAAATTTGTAATCCCAGTTGAAAGTGGGATGCATTTGATTCTGAGACTTAGATACTCCAGTAAAGGACCCCTACTTCCCTTGTAGTTTGATTCAGTTTCCGTGTATAAGAGTTGTTTACTGTCTTTGTCATTGGGCTTAATACTGAGATTATTATTATTATTATTATTATTATTATTATCATAATAACAATAATACTAATAATTTTATTCCTGTTGTCATTGTTATTGATATTATTATTAGTGTTATTATATTTTCCTGTTTCAGTATTGAGCCCTGAAGCTAGTTAGGTCATGTTGGCTGCTTATGCTCCTGTACCTTCTTTTCTTTGAATCAAGTTGATTATATATCGAAGTCATCATGTGAGAACATGCCTGACTTTTTTGGAAGTTAGAAAAGGATGGAGTTATATTGGAAATGAGGGAGATAGTGAAGTTGATATGATAGCTGAGTATTATATACAAGATTCTTGTACATATAGTTCAACATCTTCCTTTTATTGGTTTACAGGTAGCTGAACGTGCACTCTTTCTGTGGAATAATGATCACATAAGGAATCTGATCATACAAAACCAGAAAATAATACTTCCAATTGTACTCCCTTCACTAGAAAGGAATGCTCGTGGTCACTGGAACCAGGCTGTTCAGAGTTTGACTTCAAATGTTCGGAAGGTCTTCTCAGATGCTGATCAATCTCTTTTTGATGAGTGCTTGGTGAAATTCGAAGAAGATGATAACAATGAGAAGGAAATGGAGGAGAGGCGCAAGGTGACCTGGAAGCGATTAGAAGACTTGGCTGGTTCAAAAGCTGTTGTGAGTAGTGAGGCCGTTCTTGTGTCAATGTTCCCTTCATCTGTTGCTATTGCTACTAACACATTGCCTAGGGACAGCAGTCATCGGTAGCTAATGACCTAGTGCAATCGGTCAGATACCTGTATCTTCCTGTGGACTGGAAATGTTGTGGATATGATGGCACACTGTTGATTTTGTTTGATTGTTGATTCGAAAGGGAGTTGGCTTGTGGGTTCACGAGTCTTCAGCCATGGGGGTTCACTGTATCATAAAGATGCTGGCCGAAGTGGGTGGATATTATGAGATTTGTACAAGATAATGCTTATTTGGTCTAACGATGCACACAGATTTTTCATTTATGTAACTTAGAAGAAAACTAGATATTTATTGCCAAGTAAAATTTGATTGCATTCTTGAGTAATTCGCTGTCATATAATATCATTGCATGAGTGCAACTTTGAAAATGTTGAGAACATCATGCATCTATATATTGGGAAAGAATAATCCACCACAAAATTTATAATTTATTAAGATGAAGTGAGCTTGATTGTTGAATGTTGAGAGAAAATGCTGAGAACATCATGCATCTATAGATTGGGAAATGATAACTACCACAAATTTTATAGTCTAAAGGTAAAGTGAATTGTAATTACCTAACATTGCAGACTAACAACACTTGAAACCCTCCCAACTCACAAGTTAGATTATAATTGCTTAAAATGGGTGAATTATCAATAAATATCTCAATACGATTATAAAGTGTCTCATATGACTATCCTGAAGAAATTTCAGATTGTGTAAGCTTTTCGATAAACGCACAAGTGAGAATAAAGTGCGTGGAAAACACACATTTTTATAATAGAGAGTAGCTGATAAGTAAACGCACATGTATTTAAAACTTGGACCGTAAGATAATCACCCAATCATCGTAGAAGTTCAATCATAAAAAAAAGTCTCCGTCCCAACTTTATCTTCTCATATTTTATTTTGGTCCGTCCCAATTTCATCTTTTCATTATTTAAATGTAAATATATCTCTTATTTCATACATTATCTTTCATACTTTAGTCATTATTTTATTGATTATTGTATTTTTCTTTTTATCATCATCTTTCATATTTTATCATAATTAAATACATCTTCTACTTTGTTTAATTTTCTTTTAATATATGTGTCCCACCATGTTGGGAGATGCTCGATAAAGAGGGAGTATAAGGAAACATAATGTAGAGAAGCAGCAAAATTGAAGCGCGCGTGACAGTCACGAACAATTCAGTGATGCAGTTCTCGTTTACGTGTCTTCTCTGTCACGTCTTCTTCTTAATGACGATAAGCTAGTGAATGGAAAAGCCTTACCCTGCTAAAACCACCATCAAAGAGCTTCGCTTATGATGACGACAACGATGATCGCAATGCCACTGAGAAACGGAGTTCCATTTGCAGCTCCTCGACCACCACTTACCCGAAAACCTTACCTGCTTGCAGCAAACGCTTCTACTCCTTCCAGAACACAAGTACGATTCCACCATTTCCTTCATTTCCATTGAGAATAAATTTGATTGTTGCAGGATTTTAATTCCAGTTTGTGAGACATGAATTGCATTTCGTTTTAATAAGTAGGATAATTTTAATTTGTTATGCTCAGAAACTATTTGACAAAATGTCTGAACTAATTGAAAGGGAGAACTCACTAACTCACTACTCACTTATGTTGTGTTGATCATGTAGAGGATAATGGAGAGTTTACCGGAAAGTGGAGAAGCTGGTGGTGCAGGCGGTGTGTACTCGTACAATGCTCTGAAACGATTAGATCAGTTGTTGTCCTCTATTTATGCTGCTCCATCTGGTATATGTACTTTTTTAGTTGTTTTTTAACAGCCTGAATGTATCGTGAGAGTTGTTGATTGGAATCGAGATGATGAATACTGTACGGGATATGATTTGCAGTGTCTCCGGAAGCCAAGCAAGTGGTGTCGGATGTGCCTGGTTTGTTTCATGATACGGAGGAGGCTGCAAAGTGTACTGATGTGTTCGATGTTGTGGTTTGTGGAGGAACTTTAGGGATTTTTCTTGCCACGTCTTTGAGTTCGAGAGGTCTTCGTGTTGGAATTGTTGAGAGGGCTACTCTTAGAGGGGTATGATAAGTGATGATTAGATAACCTCTTATATGTACGTACTGAGCGTTTGTATTTTCAGAGAGGGATTTTGTAGCTAAGATTTGGTTGTTTTTGTAATTAATTGCTAGAGGGAGCAAGAATGGAACATATCCAGGAAAGAACTTTTGGAGCTTGTTGAGGTTGGTGTGCTAACTGAAGATGATATCGACCATGTTACTGCCTCAAGCTTCAATCCTGTAAGTTCATTGCCCCTGTACTGACAGATATGTCAGCTTGCTGTGCCTATTTGACTCCTTTAGCTTTTACTACGGGAAATCAATATTACATCTATTACCAAGCTTGTTCCAAATGATAGCTGTAAGTACAGGACAATGAGTGTTTTTGTATTGATCTTTTGAACAACCCACCACATGCATTTGAATTGTTGAGGGCATAGTGGACATATTGCATACCTTGAACTCATCCAGATTAAGTACTTTTGATCTGTACTCATACTAAAAGAACTCGAACTTGTCATCTTGTTTTTGAAGAGCTAGTCAGGTCCTGTAATCTTATGTTTTGAGCTTGTTTGCCCTTTGTATAGTACATTCTCATTTCAGCTTCAGGATTCTGCACATTTTACAAACTCACGCTGTATCATACGTTATTGTATGCCCAATTGCCCCTAACATCATAAGCTCAGGAAAAACATTTTATTCTTTTATAATATATTCAGTGATAATGATCTCCTATGGTTATAGTTGGCACTCGGCTTTCTTTTCTTACCACTCCTTGTATTGAACATAGTCCTGATGTATTCCTCTATGCTCCGCAGAATAGATGTGGATTTGAAGGGAAAGGAGAGATTTGGGTTAATGACATTCTCAATCTTGGTGTCTCGTAAGTTACTGTTTTCTGTATAATCCTTGTTAGTTTGAGTCAGCTAATATCCTAATTTATATAGACGCATATGAAGTATTGGACTGTTGAAGCTACCGTTTTTATTAGCCAATATGTCCACTAGTCTTCTGTGATATGGAGACGATTGCCTTAGAATATCAGCTGCACCAGAACGTGTAAGTTGATGGAAAATCATAGTTGTAGGACAGATAGACCGTAAGATAGCTTGTCCTTTCTCGATCTTTCAACTTTGATTTTTCTATAATCCCGTAATTTTCTGGTTCTGTGGATAGATTTGTCTTTAAGTATTACATTTATATAATATATCTCATGCTATACATGATATTTTCGAAACTTAAAATTCACATGGAATCAGCTTATGTATTGGTTATTCTATACCTTAGTGTATCTCCATTTCTCTGTCATTGTAGGCCCGTCAAGCTTGTAGAGATCATGAGAAACCGTTTCACTTCTCTTGGTGGTGTCATACTTGAGGGCTGTAGTGTATCTGGCATAACAATTTTTAAGGATGCGGCTGTAAGAATCTTAGAATACCTTTAATGAGAAACGATGGAGTACTACTAGAGTGTTATTATTATCCATGAAGCTCACCAGATATAAGAACCATTTAGGATCTAACACGTAACACCATATTCTGCAGCTTTGCACTCTATTATCTTCTTATAATTATCCAAGAACAAATTTTGTATGCCAAGTGAATAGAATTTGGGAGGCTATATGAGAATAGAACCAGCATAATCTACTTGTGGGTTCTACTACATATGCATTTTCTTCTTTAAGGTTCCTGTTTGTTGCAGGTGTTACAACTTGCAGATGGCAAAATATTGCCATCTCGTCTCATCATTGATGCAATGGGAAACTTTTCTCCCATCGTGAAACAAGTTAAGTGTTCCTAGTGCTAATGAATAATGATCCTACCTTTGAATTCTTATGTCTGTTTCTGGATTTGAGATTTGTAATACATAAAGCTCGTTATGCCCATCCTCTTTAAAATGATTGACGTTCCACTTGATTCTCATTTTGTTTGCTGCATCGTTAAGAAGTAAGTTCTATTTTTATTGGTTATCCTATTTAATATTAACCTGCTTTCCAACAAATTCAAGTTTTGACAGATCAGACAGGGAAGGAAACCAGATGGCATGTGTCTTGTCGTTGGTTCCTGTTGTCGAGGATTTAGACAGAACTCTACAAGTGATGTGATATTTAGCAGTGCATCAATAAAGAAAGTTGGAAAGTCACAGGCACAATACTTCTGGGAGGTTGAGTAGATGGTGTTCCCTCTTTGATAATTCATCCCTCTATGACTAAAAAATAATTTGACATTAATCAAGTATCAGGTCATTGTAAATTCTGGTTACATTTTGTAGGCATTCCCTGCTGGCTCAGGTCCTCTGGAGAGAACTACATACATGTTCACCTACCTAAACCCTGAACCCGACTGTCCTCTACTGGAAGAGCTACTTGAAGACTATTGGGAGTTAATGCCAAAGTATCAGGTAGCCTGAACACAATACCATGAGCATACATTTTATAATGTTACTGTTGAAGTTTTGGTTTACTTGCAAACTTTATGAAACAAGTGCTCCTTTACGCCGTTTATTGAGTAGAGTCATTGGATTCTGTTGAAGGAAATAATTATTCAATTATTGTCTTGCCTCTCATCAAAATCAGTTTTAGCTTTTAAGTACTTAATGATACGGAAAAAAAATCTAAACTGCTTCTGTGATGTTGCAGACCTCAAAAATATCATGAATTATGAGTTGTAATTATAGTTTCATCTATTTTAATTGTTTAGGGCAGCCAAACTTGTTTCCATTTTTAGCATCAAGGTGTCTTAGTAATTGTACAAAAGGGTTTATATAATTACACATCTAAGATCTAATATGCCTCACTCTTGTGAAAGAATTGTCAAAGACCTATGTAACCAGACTTGGCACCAAGTACCCGGCACATGTGTGATTCCTCGTGCCGGACACTGCTATTATTAAAAAAAAACCTCACTTTTGGCCTAAAATAAAGTGTTCCTTACTCATACCTATACAAAGACCATAAATCACGGTTTAATTTGAGTCCTTGATTTTGTTGCAGTGAGGACCATTCTTGGTTGTACCTTGACAACAAAACCTGAATCATCAGTACTATTATTTTATGTAGATTTACTTTTATCTTCATCAGCCCAAGTTCTTTTTCTAGAGTGAAAGAGAGGAATCATTTTACTTTCCCATTTTAAATCTACTCTAATGCATTTCTCTTGTTTTAAATTGACAGGGTGTATCTTTCGATGATTTAGAGGTCTTAAGAGTTATATATGGAATTTTTCCTACGTACCGTGACAGGTAAATTTCAAACACAAAGTCTTAGATTTCTCAGGTATCTGAACCTACATACTATACTACACAGGTCACAACTGTATTCCAGTAATCTTTCTGTAATTGCTCAATATCTTCCGACTTTACATCTTTTGTGCCTAACTTGATCCGGACCGACTATAAAGTCCTTTGCCGGCAGCTTTCAGCCGTGTTCTGCAGGTGTTATACTCCTCTTTAATTGCCATGAGTCTTTTATATTGATTTTTCAGAGCGCAGCTGATTATATTATGTGCAGTTTGGGGATGCTAGCGGCATACAGTCTCCAGTTTCGTTTGGTGGTTTTGGGAGCTTGACCAGGCATCTTGGAAGATTAACAGCTGGTATATATAGCACTGCTGCATATCCTTATGATATAATATTACTTTATGCACATATACATGACTCTGTGTTTTCTATTGTTTCAAAACATGAGCTTTAAGGTTCCCTATATATACTAATTAGTAAAACTCATTACTAGAATTTGTTGTCTTATGGAATATTGATATGACATATGTTGTGCTAGAAAGACACAATTGTTGTGCTGGATTTGATAATTTATGATATTTCAGGCATACATGAGGCATTAGATGGTGATTATCTGGATGCCGAAAGCCTATCATTGTTAAATCCATATATGGTCAGTTGTCATGTTGTTTTTTACCAAGTCCATGTATTTCCCTGATTTGTTGGCTTGTTGAAATTATGCTGCTTTTTATAATACATTTATTCGTTTTGTTTTGCAGCCAAACTTAAGTGCATCCTGGTTGTTTCAAAGGGCCATGTCAGCCAAAAAGCAGTCAGATGTTCCCCCAACATTCATAAATGATCTCCTGTCTGCCAATTTTCAGAGCATGGAGGTATTTCTCTTGTATTTAGGATTTCAAAAGGATTAATAAAATAATGGTTGTTTTCTTCTTAAACCGAGCTTCCATTCTCTCTTTATGACTTGTTTTATTCTACTCCACATTTTTCTGTAGAAACTTGGAGATCCAGTGCTGAGACCATTTCTTCAGGTTAGTATGTCTATGTTGTTTTCTCAATTTCCGGATTTTTTAGCTGATCAGAATCTGGTTGTGATCTTTTGTGTGATACAGGATGTTATACAGTTTGGTCCCCTTGTAAAGACACTAGGCTTGGTGATGTTGAATAGCCCTCTACTTATTCCATCGATATTTAAACAAGTAAGTATGATTTTATTTTTATTTTTTTGGTAGCACTTTGTCTTCTCTTGATGGTGAAATAAAAGAAGCAGGGCAGGACCTGTGGTAAGTTGTGTATTATTGCTACGTCCTGAATATAGGCTAGAAATTGAAGGGTTCTTGGAATCAGTTTGTGAAGTTAGGCTTTTCTTTTAGGTCATGTTATCTTTAAATGATAGGATGTGATAGTAAGTGTAGTCCTTCTTTGAACAATGAACACTAGTGACTCTATCAGTTCTGCTGTAAATGCAGGTTGGTCTTCCAGTACTTGTTGACTGGTTGGGGCATTTTGTGATGCTAGGATACTACACTTTTCTATCTTCCTCCATTGACCCTGTTATCAGGTAATGCAAAATCTGAACAATAGTCATTGCCAAACCTTTTTGTTTGGTGTATTAGCAATTTAGAACTACTATATTCCATCTTGCATATCACTTTTCCATCCGTAATGTACAGTCTACACACTTCTCATAAACATGATGTAGTTTTGAACATTATAAAACATGGATAAGTACATTATACGATCCAATAATGCATTAAAAGAGTATCGACACAATCTACATCATTTGAACTTGGCAAGACATAGTTAGATCTTGTGCATTGTCCGGTGTACTGAAACTGAATACCATATTATAGGCCATTGCTGGGTAAATTTCCAGACAAGACAAAATACATGTTGAAACGGAAGCTTGAGGCCTGGAAGTATGGAGCTGGACTAGACTATTCTTTGAGCCAGCCACTGAAGCAAGAGTAGAGCAGAGACTGTTATTCAGTATCTCTGCAGCTTCCATTTTTCGTACATATTCAGCTAGCCATGAATTGACAGTTGTAGAAATCTGTCAGAGTTTCTGTTTTAACATCTGACTTACAAATACTTAATTCCACTTTCTTTTTTTTCTTTTTTTTTTTATATCTATTCTGCTTGTAGAAATCTAGGTGTCTTATTTGTTAAATGAACAAATTCTGCAGCGTAGCTCACATTTAAAATCGAAGCTGAAGAAATAACTGCAAAAACGTTGAAAATGAGATATCGGCCTATCGGGTTTCTGAAGGAAACAAACTGTACATAAAAGAATTAAACAACTGCTAGAATTTTAAGTGGCAAAACAGAATCTAAAAACAGAGCAGTTGTGCGTATAGTTTAATTTATTGTACATTTATATTGTATTAGGGATTGCAGTTGTACTAGCTCCTTCACTAGTTGTACAACGAGTCAGTTTGCCAACAGCTCTACTGCCCCTTTAGGCATCTTCTTCCAATTTTAAGCAACTCAATCACTAGTTGGTAGCACTTTTGCCGATGTTCTACTGAGATTACTGATACTTCGGCCGGGAGGTATTCTAAAGTTCCTTGATAGTCACTGTGAAGGAGACAAGGCCCCAACCGTTTCGAAACCTAAAAAAATCTCTACTATGGAACCTGTAAAGTATCTATTTCTTCACAGAAGTGAGTAAGCTGATGCTGCTCTATCATAGAAGTTCACTTGACGAGGAATTAATTTGCAGACGGAAAGTTAGTGTCTATGGCGCTCGACCTGCAGAGTACTTCACTTGTATTGAGAGAAAGTTATTCCTGAGTATGTACAATTCTAGTTTGGTTGATCACCAATTAAAAAAGAAAAACTAGCTAGTACTAAAACAGCAGCTACTCACTAAATGTGAACTGAGGTGATGGATCCGGGTAGACGGGGTATCGAAAGAGTGTTTTTAGAACATCATTAACAACCAAAATGCTTGCTTTCTTCACAAAAATCGTTCTACCTTTTGCTTTACACTGCTTCTAGGTTAAAAAATCATCAATGCATCCCTGTTTGTGAGTTCCTTTTGGAACCACCACAAGTTTGTGCAACCATGCCTCTACATTTCGAAGCTTCTTCATTCGGTCAGCAAAAATTAGCAATCTTGATTCATGCAGATATCATCACCAGAAGATAGAATTGTAAAAAAACTACATAATTTATCTAGTGCTTGTCAATGTTATTTGTAAATTTATCGCATTTCATGCTCAAACCAAACCATACCATACAAAGCATTGATGAAACCAATGACAAGTCCTCAATGCAAGAATTTGCAGTCCATATTCGTATTCTTCTGCGTGATAGAGAAAATCTTGAAATGCAGGGTAATTCAAGTATCGTACATGCCTCTCAATTATATTCAACAACATATATCAGCTAAACTGCCGTTGGGAACATGACATTCTTGGAGATGATTTTCCTTTTCGCTGTGCTTCTTATCTGGAATATACACATGGATGTACATGTCACAATAAAATTAATCACAAAATATAGAGGTAGCTAGGGTGTATTTCAAACCAAACGAATCAAACAATTAGCTTAGTGAACGTTCGTTCGTTCGATAAGTTATTTATTCGGTTCATGTTTGTGTTCGATGAACATTTTAACTTTTTATTCGTGTTCGGTTCGATAACATTTTAACAAATTCGTGTTCATTCGTTAACGCTCAATTGATCGGTTCGTCAAAAAATAAAATTAATTATAATACAATAAAAATACAAAAACTTTTCATTAAATTGTCATAATATAATTACATAAACTAAAAAAATTATAATATTATTTCATAAATATTGTGCTCCACCTATTATGTATTAGATATATTAATTATATAAATATAATTACTATTAGTTATATAATATTAATATATAGTGTAATTTTAGTTAATATAATATTAATTTCTATGTAATAATTTATAAACGTTGAAACGTGACTATCTTGGCTTAATTGAAATTAATTTTAAATTGTTTATATATATTTCTTTAAGGTAAAACATATGTTTTCCACTCTAATTTCAATCAGTTTATTTCCGTATTCTTCTTTTTTCACCCTTTCCTTTCCTTTCCTATGCATTTTTCTTGATTTACCCAAGTAAGTTTTAAGATATTATACCTTTAGAAATTTTACTACTTTCACCTTCATGTTTTTATTTTAGGCTAAGCACTATCCTTATGTACACATTTCACATGTAATGTATAAGTGGTATGAATTTCAAACCAAATAGCAAGGTCGTCATTTTCATACTATTAATTTGTTTAGTTTTAGTATGGTATTAAAAAAATTTGATACTAACTTATTTATTTATGATATAGTATTAAATTAAAAGAAAGTCTTTAAAAACATAAGCCGATTCTTTATAAAATAATTTCAATATCATATGTTTCTTTTATTCGACCCATTATAATTTGGTGCTAATTTAAAAAATTATGTATAAGCTTTAAGAAGTTACCCTTATTTTATTTCACACGACCACCAAACTTTGTAATGCACTAGGGATGTTTCTTTTCTAGTTGTAGTTATATGTCCGGATTGGTATTATGGTATCTCGTTGGTATTGTGGTATGATATTGTCTTTATTTTAGTATGGAAGAGAAGGATTTTTAGGAGCTATTTGTGTGATGAAATTGTTAAAATTCTTGTCTATTTCTCTTTGGACACTATTATGTATGAATTAATGGATGTAGTTACGGCAATGTAGGATTTGCATTTATTGCAATAAGTCATGAAGCCTTCCCATCTAAAGATTACGTTGAGTTTGTGGATATCTTTTCAGCCGTTAAGATCTTGTTCGAGGTGTTGATATGTAATAATGTTGGATTAAGATAATAGAATGGAGACCCAATGTCATTCTAAAATTTAACTTTTCAAGCACTAATATACTGATAAATTTAATGCACAAATATTATTTTTAACCTCAGGTCTAATATTTGTAAAGTAGACTTAACTTATAAAATATATATACCCTTTTGTAAATTAGATTTAAATTAAAAAATACAATATGTTTAATACTATTAAATTACTAGAAATGATACACCACGCTAAACGCGGTGTCTATGAATTTTTAAATGGATTTAGGTCAAGTGCGAACTCACATATTATATTTCATGATACATTATTGTCCTAGATGGATAGATGCAAAAAAAATTCTACATTTGTAATTATAATTTAGAAAGAATTGGAATTTGGAATATAACCCACCCATAAGTGAAAGAGTATCTTCACTTTATTTGTTGGGTAATTTGGCTTAGACCACTTAAAATGAGTAATTTGTATGCAAATGTAGATCTTTTACTATTTATTATAAGGTGTGAGGTGTCTTTATTTATGAAGTTATGCAAGATAAATATAATCGTAAATATATAATAATTTTAAAAGAACGACGGAATACAAATACTTATGTGCAAAAATGAAATACATAAGCATGAAATGCTTGTAGTCTTGTCAATGAATACAATACCCACCCAAAAATCAAAAATTCAAAACCACCCACAATCCATCGACATCATATAAACAATTCTAGCTTGGTTTCTTTGTCTGAACCCAATCAACAACTACAACATTCACCTAGATATTAATCTTATTCACCATGTTCTAAAGTGTTTTCAATTCATTTAGAAATAAATTTTGGACTGCATCTGTAAACACTCTGAAGGAGTGTTGTGTGTGGTGTGAGGTTGCGAGGGGAGAAAATTTAAAATAACGTTTTTTAGTAGCCGGTTGCTGGAGAATAGATAAGAAGTGCTAAATAAAGTGTAATCGTGAACGACACTTTAACGAGTGAAATGACACTTTAACATGACAATGAAAGATTTATTTTTATTATTATAAATAGAAAATAAATGTTAAATTAATTGTAAAAGTAATACGACACTTTTACAAGTGTACATGTGTATAACATTTTAACATGAAAATAATGAAAATAAGGCAACCCTAACTAAATTAATGACGACCCTAACTAAATTAATGCGTCATTGTAAAAATTGCAATACATTTTCTACAATAAAAATTTATTCCCCAATTCAACACCAATCACAACAAAGATAACCAATCTTTCTTTTAAATCTTCTTCAGTTAAAATAAACAGATCAATTTACACTAACTTAAACTCTAATTCAACTTAAAAAAATAATTTATTACCGGAAACAACAATATTATACATAATATTTATTTGTTTAATTAATTATTTATAAATAGATATCACACTATATAATACACATAATGTTTTTTCACGTTTTAGTATGTATTACGAATATGTTTGATCTAATAAATCAAATACTCAATTATACAAAATTAGTATTTGTCTACTACTCCCTCAGTCTCATTAATAATTAAATATTTTTTCATTTTCTATGTTCCATCAGAGTGAAATAATTTTTAGTTTATAAAATAATCCCACAATAAAACTTTTCAATTTTTACTAAACATTATTGGATCAACATTTACTTTAATATTTAATTAATATCTCAAATTCTTTAACAACATATCATATGATTTTTTTAAAAAGTGTGAACTTAAATTGTTTATTAAATAATGGGACGGACGGAGTATATATAGTAGTAATATACTTTCGATAAGTTAAGTTGTTCATTATGATACTTTTTATTCGCTCAATATTGAGTCAATTATGGTCGTATCGACCGATCACGGATCGAATGTCGTATATGACCGACCCAACCTTTTTCACCACTTGATAGCGAACTTATTTGTTTACACCGGCATTTCGGAGCCATCGACGTATATGAGAGCAATCGTTTCGCTGTACAACTCCCAAACCACCAAAATCTACTTCTCGCACCACCACACAGAAACCCTAACCGCCACAGCACCACCGCGATGGCGACGAAGCTTTTTTCCACGGCAATCCGCCGCAACTTCCTCAAATCTTCGTCCGCCGCCTACTCCATCCAAAAACCTCTCTCCACCGCCGCTGCCGCCGTGGAGCTGCTGGAGGAGGATTCCGGCGGCCTGTCAATGAAAGGCGTGAAGATCTCCGGTCGTCCTCTCTACCTAGATATGCAAGCGACCTCACCAGTAGACCCTAGGGTTCTCGACGCCATGCTACCTTTCTACCTCACTCGGTACGGGAATCCACACTCTCGGACTCACCTCTACGGCTGGGAATCGGAGAAGGCTGTCGAATTGGCTCGTGAGCAGGTCGCCTCTCTGATCAATGCCTCGCCGAAGGAGATTATCTTCACTTCCGGTGCGACGGAGTCGAATAACATTTCGGTCAAAGGCGTTATGCATTTCTACAAGGAGAAGAAGCGCCATGTGATTACCACGCAAACGGAGCATAAGTGCGTGTTGGATTCGTGTAGGCATTTGCAGCAGGAAGGGTTTGATGTTACGTACTTGCCGGTTAAGCAGGACGGATTGGTTGATTTGGAGAGACTTAGGGCGGAAATTAGGCCGGATACCGGTTTGATTTCGGTTATGATGGTGAATAATGAGATTGGAGTGATTCAGCCCATGGTTGAGATTGGGAGGATGTGTAAGGAGCTTAATGTGCCGTTCCATACTGATGCGGCACAGGCGTTAGGGAAGGTTCCGATTGATGTGGATAAAATGAATATTAGTTTGATGAGTTTGAGTGGGCATAAGATATACGGGCCGAAAGGTGTTGGGGCTTTGTATATGAAGAGGAGGCCAAGGATTAGGGTGGAGCCGCAGATGAATGGGGGTGGGCAGGAGAGGGGTATTAGGAGTGGTACGGTTCCGACTCCTTTGGTTGTTGGATTTGGAGCTGCGTGTGAGCTGGCAAAGAAGGAGATGGAGTATGATGAGAAAAGGATTAAGGGGCTGCAGGAGAGGCTGTTGAATGGGATTAGGAGTAAGTTAGATTTGGTAGTGGTGAATGGGAGTGAGGAGAGTAGGTATGCGGGGAATTTGAACTTGTCGTTTGCGTTTGTGGAAGGGGAGAGCTTGTTGATGGGGTTGAAGGAGGTGGCTGTGTCCAGTGGAAGTGCATGCACTAGTGCTAGTTTGGAGCCGTCTTATGTTTTGAGAGCGCTGGGTGTGGATGAGGACATGGCACATACCTCGATTAGGTATGGAATTGGGAGGTTTACGACTGAAGAAGAGATTGATAGGGCGGTGGAGCTTACTGTGAGGCAGGTGCAGAAATTGAGGGAGATGAGCCCTCTGTATGAGATGCATCATGCAGGGATCGATATCAAGAGTATTGAATGGTCGCAGCATTGAGAAGTTGTATTCTGATCTTTGTATGGACGGAATCTACTGATGCGGAATAAGCATGTAACCTGCTACAGCTTATGCTAGGTTTTGTTTTTTTTTATTTCAGTGTACTTTCTTTGGTTAACAGTTATGTAGGTGTTCCTTGGGTTTGTTGCCAGGGAAATACTTGGGTTTGTTGCCAAGGAAATGCTATGATTATATATGGTGTAACAAAACATCTGATTATGACGTTTGGTGGTTTTGTAACTTGCAATAAGAAAGAATAGCATGTTCATATGTATCATGTATGGGTGTTTGATATACCTTTTGATAATTTTCAAGATGAATAAAGTGATGTGTTAATTTATTGTATACGATTATGCGTTACTATTTCTAATTTTCAAGGCGTGTAATGTGATTCAGTTTTTCCTAGATTATGGTTGTTTGTGATTGATAGTGAGTCTCTACATAAATCTTGTTGTAATATTCAGACACTCTAAGGTGCTTTTGGAGAATTGGAGCTAATCAGCATTAGCTCGTTTAGTTAGTGAATACGCTTTACTTAGTTACCAACTTACCGGTTTAAGTAGTTACCTTTACTAAGGTAATATGACCGTGTAAACTGTACAAGCTGTCAGCAACTGGTACAATCAGTCATGCATACAGGTAAATTTCTCAATCATCACCTGTAGGCCTGTACTATATTCTCACATTTTCTAATACCTGATCGATCCTATCTTATCAATCGCAGGTGACTGATGATTATACAGGTATTCGGCTATTTTCCATCTGTCTTCTGATCTTTCTGTTATTCTTATTGGATTTGTACTAAGTTTGGTGATTGGTTTATGAAGTATGTTAGTAATCCTACAGTGAGAGTGATCCTGTGTGCTTCTGAAGTTGAGATTTTGTTGTACATAAGGTCTAACTTTGAATCAGATTTGATGAAATCAATGTTAATATCTAGCTTACGACCATCCTCTTTGAACTGATTGAGGGTTCCATACTTGATTCTCATGTTGTTTGCTACATAGTTAAAAAGTAGGTTCTATTTTTTCTGTTTATCCCATTTAATTTAACCTGCTTTGAACAAATTCAAGTTTTTACATATCAGACAAGGAAACCAGATGGCATGTGTCTTGTCGGAGGTTCATGTTGTCGAGGATTTAAACAGAACTCTACAAGTCTTGTGATATTTAGTGTGCATCAATAAAGAAAATTGGGCAGTCACAGGCCCAATTCTTAGTAGATGGTGTTTCCCTCTTTGGCCATTCATTCCACTATGACTAACAAATAGTTTAACATTAATCAAGTATCTTCTCACACTTCTTGCTGGTTACATTCTGCAGGCATTCATGCTGGCTCAGGTCCTTTATAGAGAACTATGTATATGTTCGTTCACCTACCTGAAGGCTGAATTTGATTATTTGAGTGTCCTCTACTGGAAGAGCTACTTGAAGACGATTGGGGGTTCATGCCCAAGTATCAGGTAGCCTAAACGCCCTACTCTTGCATCAAACAAGTAATCCTTTACACTCTGTTTGAAGGAAATAATTATTGAATCCTCATCCTGGGATACCTCACCACAACATCAATTTGAAGTACTTTTTTTTTTTTGAAACGTCAATTTGAAGCACTTCAATTATATGAGAAAATTCTCATAGTTGCTCCTGTGAGATTTGCGCTGACAAACATCACTAATACTACACAGAATGTGCAAAAAGTATCATGAATTATGAGTGGCAAGTATGGTCATAATAAAAAGGAAAATTTGGAAGAGAGAGAAGCTTGTTTTTTGTTCGAGACCAAGTTGAGCTTCCATTTGCTCTTGATGACTTGTTTTATTCTACTCTCTGACTCTCTATTTTCCTATAGAAACTTGGAGTTCCAATGTTGAGACGATTTCTTCAGATTAGTCTGTCGACGATCTCCTCTTTTTCCATTTATAGATCTTTTGGCTAATCTGAAAATATGTGGAGTCTGATTGTAAGTTGTATCAACCTTTCGAATGATGCAGGATGTTATACAGCTTGGTCCCTCTGTGAAGACACTACTAGGCCTGGTGATGTTAATAGCCCTCTACTTATTCCATCTATATTTAAACAGGTAACTATGATGGTTTCCCTTTTTTCTTTTCTTTCTGCAGCACTTTGTTTGCTCTTGCTAGTAAAATAAATGTCGAGTATTATGTATCATGAACCCCATTTATTCTGCATAATATATGCTAGAAATTTAAGGGTTCTTGCCTTCTTGGAACCAGTGACCCTATTTGAATAGGATGGATTTGAATGATAGGATGTCAGGATGTGGTAGTAACTTAGTGTGGTACTTTTCCCTTACTTGTTGATTTTCATTCTGTGATGCTCGGACACTGCAAATTTCTCTCTTCCTGCATTACCCTGTTATCAGATAAGGGCCGCATAGAAGTATAGAGCTGGTCTAGACTACTCTTTGAGCCAGCCACTGAAGCAAAGATTGTTATTCAGTATCTCTGCCTCTTCCATTTGCGTATGGATTCAGCTAGCCATGAAAGATCGAGAGTAATTATATCATCAACCAGAAAACCAAGTTATGGAAGGCAGTTGAAAGATTATGAGAAAAAGGCACGAATAGTCCTAAAGTTTAGGGGGTTCACGTACGCTGCACACCGTTTGGTCCAAATATTATAGAGTAGACTGCGGTTTTGATAAAAGATGTTTCCATACAGATCTTATTATGAGGTACCAAGCACAAGGAAATTCTCTCTGATTCTAATTCAATTTAAACTGTTCATGTAATAAAGTGCAATACTTCGGGTTGTTTAATCTTAAATGTCATTTATGAACGAGGCAATGTGTTTTTTTTTGTTTGAAACAGTTAAAGGGTGATTCGAACCCGACAACCTATTTAATAGTTGGAGGTGAATCGTATTACCAACTGAAGTTTGTGCTGTCAAGGCAATGTGAATTGAGATGATAATATTATGAGTGAAGATTATTTGTAGTCTAAATAATACACTTTCCGACCCATTCCAAACATATGCTAGTGTAACGTGGAATGCAAAACCAGAGTTTGGGCACCCACAACTACAAGGCTTGGCTATATCGATTACTTTTTCACTAGTAGAAAACTTGATTGAATGGAAACATAATAATGTGCTAAATACTTATGGCAAGTGAGAATGAAACACAATATTCTGAGTTCTAATATGACGATTTCATTTTAGTGAAGATTAGTTCATTTATGTCCCCCAGTTTATAATTTATATAATCTTCCAAGTTTAACATTTAGCTGGTATTTTTTTTTTTCAACAAACTAATTTGATTAGCTTTTTAATCAGCTAGCTATTTTGCTAGATTGTTTAATAAATTGTACGTTTATGTAATGAGTTCTTTTTGTAAAAATACAATTTGAACTGAAAAATTAGTAGTAAACAGGCTAATGTACAACTAGTATCGAATTTCACAATTAAAAAAAGAAAATAAAAACTTAAATTTCAAATCATGAGAGTGGAGTAGCTTTCCTAGGAATACCGATCCAAATTACACTTTCATAAAATAATATGAATTTCTCAATTAAAAGGAAAAGTATTCAATGTTTTCTACCGTTTCAAAAAAAACGTTCGAAAAGTAACAAAAATATTACCTATATGGGGAGCAAGGTTCAGTGGATGTTTGCTAATGCTAGACGAGAGGCATTCATGGCTGCTATCAAGAGAGTAGCTCAGGTTTTTTGGCAAATGGAACTCACTTAAATCTTGATGTATAGCAATAACAAACATAAATGCATGTTCATGATTTCTGCAGAGAACATTGTTCAATGGATGGGCTAGGATCTCTCTCATGAGAAACTCCATGGCAGAAAAACGAGCAAAAATCCAAAGGCTCAAACATGAGATCAAGATGTATTATATCTTTCCGTATCAGATGGAACCTGCTCAATGAGTGGTCGAAAATTGAGCCTGAAAATGTTGCATCTGTTGGTAGGGTGGTTAGAAAACTATCAGTAGGATCACTCTGTAGTCTATGCCTCTGGTTGACAATGCAGAGGTAAGGAAACTAATTTTTGCTAATTTTAAGATGAAATGATTCTGCTTTTGCTCTGCTCAAGATTTTCTCACTTCTCCCGAACATAATGTTTCACCCAGGCCGATGTAATATCTGTGGAGGATGCCATGCTCTCTGCAATGACAGTGATGAACGACATACAGTACATTATCCTGGACATGCACCGACTGGTAAAATCGTAGATGCCTTGTAATGTCAAACATCACGAACTGAAGTTGTACTTGCAATCTGTTTATTTGTTTCTTTGTTCCTCCGTGGACCAGGTTGAGAGAATGTGTTATCTTCTAACAGAGTTGGCTATCATGTTAAGTCAACAGAAGCAATTCTTAAGAGAATTGGAGATGAGTGTGACAGCAGTTGCTTCCTTGCAGGTAATTTCAATCAAGTTTGTAGCTTCTTAGAATACCTAAATTCTCATTACGAAAATAAGAGGATTGAACAGATGGCTGGAAGATAGAACTGTAACTGAGGATTGGCGTAGAAACAGTCTATAATCGAACAAAAGAATGAAAGCATAAATAAAGAAATGAGATGTTACAACAAATAATGAGAGAGCACAAGTAATGAACTGCGATGTTATTATAACAGAAGGGTTGGAAATAACTCAGAAAAGGCCCAATTGCGATGTTATAACTTTAGGATTCAACATTGCTAGGTAAAATTCCATTATAACAAGTCTAAATAATATCAAAAACTCACAAAAATACAAGTCCAAAATTGTCCAAAATAATATTAAAGGGCTTCCATACTGAGTTATAAAAGAAAACTTGAGATTCAAGAGATCTAACGGTATCGGCGAAGGGAGAGGGTCTGGTTCCTCTTCCATGTAGCCCTTCTTGATGGGCGTGCCTTGTGGTTGAGATGGCCTTTGCCGCGAAGACCTCTGTATTTCTTACCCGCAGAAGTAAGACCACGAAGCTCTCTGTGCTTGTGCACAGGGTTGCACAGCCAGTTGATCCTAGGATCGTTTCTGATGGTGGTGTGTGCAGGGTCAACCAAAATGACCTCGAAGTATTTGTAGGTCGAGTCCTGAAGATTATGAAAAGTTAGTCCTATGACATTTGAAAGTAGCAACACCACATCATTAATAACAAGCACCATAAGGTACTACTATGTAATTAATATCTTAGCCAGGAGAGAGTGTCGTTCAACAAAGTACTATACTGGGTTGTATAAATATGTTTCAACATAAGTGCAGAGTCCACTAAAAGAGCAAAGAATTCTGATTTACAACAGCAGAAATATCAGGTTTCATAAATAAAATCAAAAGTCCACAGAAAAAAGACATCATAAAGTTTTGACCAAACATGTAACTGTAGTAGCTCCTGACACATTTGAGCAAATTATTACCTAGAAACATTACTAACCGAACAACTGTTTAATGTGGACCTTTCTATACCCCGTCATCCTTATGGGAGACTAATTCTCAGAAGTTCAGGTAATATGTAATCTAACAAGGAAGCATGACAAACATGTGGAAATGCCTTGCATGCAAGTAATTAGATAAATGTAGATCACCTCGTTGATCCAGTAAGAGTTGAGAACCCTTAGTCCTCCCAGCTTCCTTCCAGCACGCTCCTCTGCAACAGATCGCTTGCTACGTTGGAACTTAAGTTGGGTAACTCCCTGGTTTGTGGGTTTTCCGTACACAATACCCTTTGGCACTGGCCTCTTCCTTCCACCACGCTTCACGCGAACTCTGTAGATGACATACCCCTGACAAACATAAATAATTCACATGAATATCACTACTACATAATAATCAATACTCAAATAAGACCTAGAGCAAACAATAAAGGCATTCAAAGGCTCAAAGCATGTCATACAAAACTTAACCAATAGACTAACCAAAATTAAACAACTGTAACACTATAACAAAGTAGCAAATGAACATCCAATTTCTCCTATTGAGCTCTAAAAACTCTGCTAGAAATCTATTTCAAACATTTCCATAACGACAAGCTAACTGCTAATGCAGCATACTAACGAATTACTTGCACCTTCAATTTCTACCTCAAATCAAACTTTCAGAATCACCTAATCGTAAAGTAAATGATTCAAAATGCAGCTACAAATCTATTAAAAATAATCCATAACAACATAAACACCTACACCACACATTTTCTAATCCATTCCATTTTCACTTCTCTTCTAGTCTAACTTTGAAAACTACATCCGAACAGATCAAATGGTTTTCATAAAAACAAACAATACAAAACTCATCAGTGAATTTGACTAGTTCATTAAAAAATGACCTGCTTAGCCTTGTAGCCGAGACGACGGGCCTTATCGGGCCTGGTGGGATGTGTCACACGCACAACAGAGGGGAGCTGACGGTACTCCCAGCAACGAACCCTGAGAAGAAACCTCATCACGTCGGACTGTTTCTTCTTCCATAGCTCAGACACGTAAGTGTAAGCACCTACAAAATCACCAACAATGAATTACTCACAGTACAAAATCCACGAGAATCACGATTGTATAAACAGGTTAGGATCTCCGGTGAACAGATTACGATCTCCGGCAACTTGCTTACCCATTTCGGTAGCTAGGTTAAGCGCCGCTAGGTTAGAGATTGGGAGCTGAAGGTTTCTGTTTTATGAACAATATATAAAAAATCAGGGTTTTTAAAACTGGGCTGTACTTGGCCCATATAGATTAGGTTTACATTATTTCTGAAATTGGGCCTATGTATGTATATCGGGCTTTTTCGCTACTCATGCGAAACCGAGTCGACAGTCTTTATATTCAGGCTCTTGTATGAATGTCATATAAACAATGTCAGGATATTTCAAGTTCGTGCTAAAATAACCAATGTATTTATTTACAAATTAAAAATACTACTTACAAACAGAGGTTCGTCATAAAATAACATGAAGCAACCAATGCATTTAATCTATTTTACCTCACTTGCCGTTTTTACTTTAAATTTACGGGTACTTTTGGAGAAGCAAGTATGATAATGACGTTATTAATGAAAAAAATGATTTAATGTGAACGACTAACAACAATTACTCTCTTTCTAATGAGCAAGGTTTCATTTGTTATCAATGCTATAGGTATGTTTGTTATGTTGCAACGGCTATTCCTTTACTAAAATTGAACATTTTGTGAAAAAAAAATCAATTTCAATTGAATAAAGGACACTCAAATTCTATATAAATGAGTCCCTTAACAACTTATTGTCATAAAATGGATCTTCCTGATAATTGACATCCAACTGTTAAATATGATTGTAGGATCCCAATAGAATTTGTTTTCACACCAGCTAGTTTATGGCCCATCAAAATTTGATGGGTATTGAAGAAGTATATATAAAAATATCTCAGTAAAACATATTTATTATTAAAAAAAATGTAAACAAAATATAAAAAAATTAATTAAAAGTCAATTATTTTTAATAAAATAAAATTTTAAAAAGAGCTAACGTAATATACTAATAGTAGTAATTTATTCTAAACTATATATTAAAGTCTTCAAAGTTTATGTAGTAGGTTTAAAATTACCATATACTTTACACCATTTTGTATATAACATTTGTAGTTATATCTAATCTTGTTACTGGATACTACCCAACCCATTAAAATCTGACAAATTCTAATATGATAACTTCAATTGATTTTATTTTAGTGAATGTTCATTTATGTCTCCTAGTTTATAATTCATATTATGGTTTTGTTTATCACAACATTTTCAGCTACCTTTTCAGTTCTATGAGTTTTTTCCATACAAAGCTCGTTACGTGAACTCGCAGCTTTTCAAATAAGCTAGCTGAAAAATTAGCTGGTTTGAGAAGCTAATCAAGTTAGTTTGTTAAAAAAAAAAAAACTACCTAACCAGCTACTAGATAATATTAAGCTATCAACTACTTTTTATGTTAACTCCAATGGCTCTATTTAGCAAAACTAGCTAAAAAGCTAGTTGGTAGTTTCTCTTCTTACAACAAGCTAACTTGATTAGCTTTTCAAACCAACTAGCTATTTTACTAGCTTGTTTAATAAATTATACGTATATGCAATGTGTTTTATATAGAAAAATTATTAAAGCTGAAAAATTAATGTTAAACAAAGTTGATATACAACTGGTATCAGATTCACAATTAAGAGAAAGTAAATAAAAAACTAGATATCAAATCATGACAATGGAGTAGATTTCCCAGGAATACCATCCATGCATAACGTATTCGAGAATCCAATTTACACTTTCATAAAGCAATATGAATTTCTCGATTAAAAAGAAAAGTATTGAATAATTTTATATCGTTTAAAAGAAAATAAAAAAAATCATACTTAAATCGGATAATAGAAGAAACTTCTACTGTTTTCTCAAAATAATTAAATTTCCATCACATAAAAGCTAATTATTTACATATTTGTAGACATATGATATTTAAATTTACTATCTGGAGTGATCTTATTAAGAAAATTTTATTAATAAAAATATCATATTATTTGTGTTACTGTTTTTTTATAAATAGAAAAAATGCATTTTAGGTTTCTAATTAAAAACATAGGCTATTTATATATATGATATTTAAATACCGTATTTTATTCGCCTGAAATGAATTGGAATGAATTTAATTTTAGCATAAAAGTAAACTAAGTAAAAATTGAATTGAACAAAATTTAAAGTTAACTTGAATTACGAAAACACCAATCAAAGACTAGGACCTATTTGTTATAATGCTGTAGCGGCCAATCGAATATTTTGTACAAAAATTTTTATTTTAATTAAAAAATACTATTCAAATTATATACCAATCCGTTTTAATTCTTCCGCCCGAAGTAAAAAAGCTCAATACCTGATCCTTAATTTATTTATGGCATGATTTTCCTTTATGTCACGATTTTTCACAAACCATAAAATGCAGGTGTCCAATAACGAATCCAATAAGTAGGTGGCCTAGATTTCGAAATTCGACACAGACAGAGACCTACACTACAAACTTTACCGAGAGCGAAATACGCGCGTTGACGCCATATGTGTCGCCTCTGATTCCAAATTTTGGCCGGAACAAACGTTCCTACGGCGGCGGTGAAAAAGACACTAGCTGATTCCGGTAAAATCCTATCATTACCATTTCATCTCGATTACCTTAAACCTAGTTCTGATTATCGTCTTACTTCACAGTGTATCCGTACAGTCATTTTGGCGGGAGGAGACTGTTTGTAGATCTCGTTTCTAGCTTTTTCTTCACTGTTTAGGTACGATTCTTCGTGTTTTACTACTAGTGAACATTGTACGGTCCGATTGTTTTATTTTTTGATCGGTCGATTGTTTTGCTGGTCAGTATTTGGTGAATGAATCTAAATAATTGCTCGAATCTGTATCAGTGTATTCGTATTACTGTACTGCTATTTGTTGGAATTGGATGGAGGTATAAGTTTTGTGAATTATGATGATTGTTCCTTTTCGTTCTGAATCCTGCATTAATCATTTAGCCTGAAATGAAGTGTGATTGTTGAATATTGTAGCTGGAAAGTTAACATCGTGTGAATCGAAATTTAGTTGCTCAAATCTATATTTATATAGCTGTAATGCTGTTTGTTGGATTTGGAGGGATTGTTATTACTTTTGAACTATGATTTTTCCTTTTCGTTTACAATCCTGAGTTAATCATTTAGCATGAAAGGAAGTTAAGTTGTTGAATATTGTAGCTGGAAAGTTAAAGCCGCGCGAGACGTGTTGACAGGAACCGTAAATGTGTGTGAGCTAGTTGATGTTATTTTGACTTTCCTTGTTTGTATGAAGTATGAGAGCATAGATTGATTCTCTTGCATTTTGTGTTTGTTACTTGCTGATTTAGATGAAGGATTGATTAAAAGAGATGGCAAGCGAACAGCCGGAAAGTGTTATTGCGAGGCTTATGGGCCTTAATGAGCAGCTTCCTTGCCAGGAGCCGTTGCATAAGCAATTCCGAGTGCTATCTGATTGGTACGTGGAAAAAGCTGCTTCGGTTGGTGTACGTGAGGGAAATCAAATTTTTGTTAGGCGCTCCTGTAGCATGTATGGCAAGAATTCACCTGCAGCAAAGACTTTGCCTGGAGTATCCAAGAATAAATATGATATTGCTTCTCAGAATTGCTCAAGATCAACTGCTTTACAAATGAGCGTGAGGAGTCAATCGAGTGGTGGTGCTATAGTTCCAGAATTATTATCTATACCGTGCTCCAAGGGTAACAAGTTGGATGTACATCCTAAAACAATCTCAGGTGAAAAAATCCACCACGGGCCAGCAATCAGCAATATCAAGTCCATCAAGGGCAGTCATGTTAGTTGTGAGAGAATAATGAACAGGAATTCCCAACAACAGAAGAGCAATGGCAATCCTGAAGCTGTAATTAGACCAGGATATATTGGTGAATGTTACTCAATAAACCAGCCTGAGGCTTGGGTTCCTTCTTCTCCTCGTATACATAGTTATAATGATTACATCCGTACTCGACATATATATCCCACGAAGTCACCTCTGACTGTTGAATCTTTTAATAGAAATTTGGAAAAATGGAAGATTCCAAAAGAGATTGACCATGCAAAAGTTTTTGAGAGGGGCCAAAATATTGATACAATGCTTGTTTCGGCTAATAGGAATTTTGTGGGTAGGTCTTTGGATTCAAGATCTGGTAGAATTGGTCGTAGTTTGAAGCTTGATTTATTTTCCCGAAGAGATAAGTCGAAGAAGCAAAACATTTTACAGAAAGATAGTGTTGAACCTAGTGATGGCAGGGGCCTTATGCAGTTGCAGTTGTCTACTAGCATGGATGATGCTCATTCAGAGATTTTGGAAGTATCTGACTCATCGAAGAGTTACTTTCCATGTGCTTGTTCGGATTATAGTATGCCTGATGTGTGTGGGAAAGGCAATCCATATAAAATGGGTGAAACGTACCTCTCAAAGTCGTCAAACAGTAATCCTACTTCTGAATATGCAAATGATGAGAACTTGGACAGTACGGAGGCATTTAGTATGGTTTGTTCTGTCATCAGTGCGGAGCTGCCAGCAGAATCCAGACCTGGTGCAGTGTCAATAGAAGATAAGCTTTCTTCTCATCTTCATGAATCTTTCAGCGAAGAGGTTAGTTTCTGTTGGGTTAGAAATATATATCATGCTCTTATATAAATTGACTGGAATATTTATTAAGTTACAGATGCCAGTTGAGCTCGCTAAAATTAGATGAGTTTCTGCAAGAATACAGTTTGCAGGATGAATTTAGCACAGTTGTTTGTTCTGTATTGAATATGGTAACTGTGCAGATGCTGAATACTTGTGTGATTAGGCATGTTCAACGCCAAATTCACTTTATACAGTGTTGATTTTTTTCGTTTGAAACGGCTAAAGAGTGACTCGAACCCGACCTATTGGTTGGAGTTGAAGCGCCTTACCAACTGAGCTGCACTTCGTTGTACTTTATACAGTGTTGATGATCATATAAATATATAATTGTTAAGTTCTCAATCATAGTAAGTTATATTTAATATGATTACTGCGATGTTTAGCCGCAAATTCATTAAAAGTAGTGCTGATGATCATATAATAATGGTTTTGTTTCGACACTACTTGGTTTTATTATTATGGACCTCACACAGGGAAGAAGAATGACATTCAAATCTTATCCGAATCAGATAAATTACTGCTCAAAACTTCAATGGAAACATGTGCAGAGATCTCAATGCATTATCGTTCCATGGCAAACATATTACTTAGAAATTTATTGTTATCCCATTGTTCAGGACAGGAGCATGTATATCAGACATTGATCCAGATGCTAATTTATTTTAAACTTAAAGTTTGTCCTAGCTCCGCCAAGAACTTAGTCATCCCACTGTTCTCATTTTATTCCAGAATATCCTAGGACTCTACTACCTTCATCAATCATTTGTGTTAACAAGACTAATGTGGGGGGTCAATTTGGTTTGCTGATTTTTAGTCACTCTAGTTCACCTCTATCTCAGAATGGGATACATGGCATTTTGCACCCATATGTTCTGTTGAAGCATTGCGACTCACAGAACTTGGTTTCCATTCCTGTGACTAAAAAAGTTGGTTCTAACATATTTCAGAAGTTTATGTTCTCCTCTGGTGGTGTATTACTGTCTCAAAGCTGATGTTTCATGTTAGCAGGTACTGTCATTAAAGGAAATCTCCGAGCAAGACTTTACTGATTCAAGCTGTTCTAGATCAAGTCCCCGAGAGTTTCAGGATCACATAAAGGGAAACAATCAACGGAGTCCTGCATCAGTTCTGGAGTCCTTTGAACCGCAGAAGCTTAATTTTTCAGAGTGCTCCGAGAGTTTCGGTATGATCTTCAGTGTAACATGAGTCACATGAGTACACCCCCTTTATTAACCCAATTCTATGCAACTTCTGTCCTAAACAACCTCTTGCAATTTTATGACTTGTAGATATGCTGTTGCTACTTCAAGATTTGGATTTTGAGTCGGACGAAACTTATTCTGAAGGATCTGTGATGGTTGTCTCCGGTGATGAGGATTCTGTGGAAGGTTTTAATGATATCTGCTGTGACAAGAGGAAGATACATAAGTGGTCTGACGAGGGCAGAGACTTCTCGTACCTGGTTGATGTTTTAGATGAGGCTGGGCTGTGTAGCATGAAATCATTCATGGATCTTAAACATTGTGATGCTATCGAATGCCCTATAAGCTACATGGTGTTTGAGTCGTTGGAGAAGAAATATGGGAAACAGACTTCGTTTCCAAAGTCTGAAAGGCATCTCCTATTTGATCGTATTAATGCCGGTCTGATGGACATTATTAATCCAGCCACAAACTCTAATGGCTGTGAAACTTCTACAAGGAGATGTTTTAGTGAAGCTTGGAAACGCAAGAACATTGAAGATGCATTGTGGAAGATGCTATTACATGAGGAAAAGGACCGGGATTTGTCCATGAAGGCCCTTGGAAGAGCAGGGAAATGGATGGGGTTGGAGGAAGAGACTAGTATTATTTGCAGAGAATTAGAGAGCTTATTGTTTGAGGAGCTGATCATGGAGTTCGTTAGTAGTGTGTCAGATTAATTAGTGAGTCATTTTTGCACGCCCTCCCTTTGTTCTCTACACACAGTATTGAATCTCATGTATGCATTGTTTGGATGAATATAGTTTTAGAAGTGTGAGCAATTTGTATGTACAGACAGTTTCAAAACACTACAATTTTTTTCTTGATTGATTGAATGGATATAAGTCTGGACAAGTTCAAAACTCACTACTCCTGAGTTCAACCAAAAAGAACATATTGGAAATATAAAATTGTCCATGAAGTGTGTTCATTTTGAGGAAACATTGAGCTTGAATTGGGTGAAGGATCTGATGTCGGTGAACCAGGAACAGGGCGAGTTGTTTAACTGCTGGTAAGTGATCTTTTTCTTTAGAGTTTGCTGTTTTAGTATTTTTAAAATGTTTGCTTTCCCTTAGTGAAATTTATATCGTTGCACGTTGTGTGGTGTTGATCTGTATGATTTTAAGTTCAGTTGTACACAACTAGGAAGGTTTATGAGGATTCCCTTTTTCAGTTTGTTTATGCAGCTCAGCAGCTGTATGAGTAACTGGCAGTGTTTTATGAATATGCATGAGGATTTTAATACTGTTTATGATGTTTGGGCGTGGTTTCAGGTAGTTCACACGAGAAATGATGTCGGTTTATTGTGTTGTGCTCTTATGCTGGGCTATATGGAGATTCAGGAACAGGGTTGTGCATGGTGAGTCGAGGCTCATGCCACTGAGTTTTTTCTGAAGATTTCTGGAGCAGGTAACGTCACAGGCTCACATCAGCTAGTAAAATTTCTTGAGCAATACTCCGGCTAAATATTTCTTAACAGCCAATTTTTCTAGTATAAATTAATAGTAGATATGGAGACAACTCCTTGAGCAATACTCCAAAGACTGAGGTGTTAATTGTACAAGCCTCCCTGAAGTCTGTGCTCATGTGACATACACTCCTTCAAAACTTAGGGTATAATAATACATGCTAATCTTATATATCTAGTTCGAAGAGTATACTAGTTAATCATGCTAACTTTATTATAGAGATCGTATCTCATAAGACTTTATAAATTATGAATTATAAAAGAGGGAAGATGAGCGAAAAGGGTGTCAGGCCAAAAATTAAAGTTAACTATATATTACTTTTGCATCAATTTTTCTCCTACAATTTTACATAAGTGCGATCAACTGCAGTGACGAGATTCTTAGCCAAAAAAGACATAATTCACTATTATGGACCATGAATTTATGAATATACTATTCTCAGCCAAAACTACATACTTTACAATGATACACTATGAATTTATGGATATACTATTAAGTGGTTCATTGAACCCATAAAGTTGAAAAGAGATATCTTAACGTATTAATTTTTTACCTTTACAACTGACGAGATGCAAAAGCTTCTATCTCGAATTATTTAACATACTATTCCTATTTACTTCATAAATTTTTATTCTATTAAAAATATTATAAAAAGTTCTCAAACGTGTATGAAAAGCTCTAAAAATTCTTTGTTTTTCAAGAAAATGAAACATATTATGAAACCAAGTTGTACTAAAATTAAGATAAACATAGAGGTGGATGTGCTACATGAGCCAACCCATTCATAAATTAATCGAGCTAAATTTGAGTAATTGTGACTTGCTTGGTTATCAAGCTGAGTAGGTATACTCTAGGCTCGTTCAGCTCAATTAAGCACATATATCTATTTGTTTATATGCATTTCTTAGTAATGCACTTCGAACTCGATTAAAGTTCGACCCTCTGAAACCAAATAAGCCGTACTTGAGCTCAAACAATGAGCTCGTTTTGTTAATTCATAAGCGAGTAACGAAATACTCGCTTAGAGAAACAGCACTAGATCAAGAGGCGGTGACCTTAACTGCAATTAGGCCTAATCTCCCCATATAAAAACGCATAAACACAAAATCAGATAGAAAATAGCGCGAGAGAAACAGATCGTCAACCAGAGATGAGCTTTCTTGCAGGGAGATTAGCAAGCTCTGAAGGTGCCTATTTCTTGCAAGAATCCAAACAAGCCGTCACCAAGATTCTCCAAAAACAACCCAAAAATGTCATCACCAAATCCGATCCCACACCAATTCAATCAGAAATCGCTTCTGCCGATGTTCTTCCGGAGGTTTTGAGACACTCATTGCCGCCAAAGATTTTCAATTCTTCCTCAGAAATCTCCAATACTTCTTCCTTCTCCAAGTCCTCCAAATGGGCTCTGGAGCAAGACCCTGATAGCAAAATTCGATCTTTTGCGTCGCGTGAGGCTATTAACCCGCTTAGGGCTTATGCTTCTTTGCCTCAAGTCACTTTTGGGGCTAAAAGGTTTCTCTCATCTTTATTCATTTCTTGCCTGTTTTCTGTGAGTTATTTGATGCTTTAGTTGTAATTGAGTATTGTTGCATCAAATCCTTGCTTAGGAAATGTATGAGAACTGTAAATTGGAATCATGTGATATGATGCTCAGGTGGCAATTGCCCGATGCAAAGAACTCGGTTGTGGCCTCGACGGCTAACGATTTAAGACAAGATAAGCAGAGAGCGACGATCAATCCGGAGAAGTTGAAGGCTGTGGCTGCAGGGCTATCTCAGCGTATGAACTATGACTACTTCAACCAAGTAATTGGTGTTTTGATAGATACTAGCCTTTGTGGTTTCGTTACTCAATTAATTAATCGATTTAGATAAGTGATATCTAATTATTGGAATTAGTTTTTGACATGTTATATTCTGCTTTTTCTTTTTTCCCCCCTTCTCATGACAGTTGGCGCTGCATTTGCGATTGCTACTGCATTGGTCTTTGGTGGTGGTTCTTTGATCCTTGCGTTAGTGGTGTCCAAGCTGGAGGTTCACAGTGTAAGTTTAAATCTTAGAGGCCCTTCATGCTACACGGATTTTATGAATTGCATAGTCATAAGTCGAACACGCTTGGTTGTGCATGTTCTGTCAATTTAGTGTGAAGCTTTTAGATGGGTTGGAAGGGAAAATTATTTATGATCGAAGTGATTGGTGAACTTCTATTAGTCTACCATTCCATCATTTGTGTAAATTAGCAGAGTATAACAAAGGTAAGATTCTTAAGTAAGCCTAGATAAGTACTGATAGTGCTTTTTATCTGACAATATGCCACCAAAGATGGATGTTTCACTACTACGGATATGTTTATATGGTATGGAGCTTGACAAATTGCAATAATGTTATTTAACTGAAACTATGCCACTATAGGTAGATTTTTCATGAGTCTGTATCATGGTGCTTGATAAATCGTGATAGGTTTGCTCCTTCTATGAGTGAGATTAGTGTTGATAGCATAGAGGACAGCAATCAAACTATGTTAACAAATAACAAGTACACGGATGTACATTGAGTCGTTTGAAGGATGTCTACTAAGTTTGAGCTCATGACTTATACAGAGTGTATGAGAGCACTCATCTTCATCCTTTTTCCTTATAAAAACTCTCCATTATAGTTGCATGAGACGAGGGATCAATTGTGCAAATTGCAATGGTAGGCGACCTACTGAAAATGGGTTTTGAGACCTTGTATTGGCATCTTTATGAAAGGAATGCTTAATATGCCTACCTTACCCAATACTCACACACAAGGTTTACCCTTTATATTGATCTTGGCAGGTCCACAAGCTCATGTATCTATGTTGGTTAGCAAACATAATCTTTGTATGAATTGCAAGTTACTTTGGAAGAAGTTGCAGATTTTAATGCATTCAAAAAGTTCTTAATTGTTATGTTGGTTTAATTATTTTGTTAAAGAATAAATGCTGTTCAATACTTCAGTGCTGGTGCAGTAGATAGTTACATCCATGCGGGTTTTTTTGTCATGCTTGCAAGTCTGAAATTGTTAAAAATGCACAGTAATTCTGTGTATGTTCAGCATTCACCCTACATATCTGTGTCTAAATAATTTTTGGTCAAAATGACCCAAACTCCAATAAGTGTTTTCTGCATGATGTGAATTTGACGTGTACCATTAGCATATCCCATTACTGTATTTTTTGTTACTCATTATCACATTTGTCTTCCCTAATAATCCAACTGATTTTTCCCTTTTTCTCCTGACAGACTAGTGATATCCGCACTAAAGGAAAGGACCTTGTCCAGCCAAGATTTGAAACATTCAGGGAGCGATTAGCCCCTGTAAGATCTTGGGTATGTCACCGTGGAATTGTTTTCTACATTTGCGGTCATTTTAGTGCTATGATAAACCATTATAGCCTCCCAACTGATCTAATCTGTTAGTAAAAGTAAAATTTAAGCTGTTAGAACCAGTTTCAATGCGAGTTCGCTCTGAGTTACCAGCAGTTAGCTTTGCATTTTCTTCCTCCAGTCGTCTAGAAACATTAGAAAGTAGAAACGTAGGACAGAAGAAAAACAAAACACATAGAAGAACAATTCAAAGTCATTAACTCATCCAACTCTCCCTGCTGAATCCTCAGTCAATGGGGAGAGGAGGTTTAATCCGAATGCAAATTTTATTGCTGGAGTCGTTTGGTGTTTGTTCCTGTTTGAGATTTTGAAATTTTAAGCTTCTTAGCACCTGCCTTTTGCCATTTAAGCTCGGATTACTTGTTTGGTGCATACCAGTAGAGTCTACGAATTTTTCCTAATGTGGTGCAGAAATGGAGACTAGTCTATTAGTAGGAAGTAGGAAGTATACTTATAGAGTTGATTGGGGCGTAGGGAGTATGTTTATTCGGTTTTGTGATGTTTAAGCTCAGAAGAATATAAAGTGGCAATGCAAGGACGCCAAAATCATAACATTCGCTAAAGTTTGTTGCTAATTTCAGGCTGAAGATGTTTCGAAGAAATGGCATTTTGAGAAGGATGAATCTGTGAGAGATAACCGTCTGCTAAAGGAACTGGCCAGGACACTGGGTAGCAAGACTTCTTCCTGACCTTCCTATACTCCGGCAAATAGAACGGATATACATATGATTCCCTGTTTTTGATGTTTGTGGCTTCAGAAAAAAAGCATATTGTAATATAGTAGTAGTAGGAATAATAAAGTGCAACTCCGCAACATATGTAGTATCAGCTATATGTAATTATGTATTTTGTGGAGTTCTAAACCTGGTTTTGTCAAATAAAAGTTATACTCATGGATAAAAACTAGAATTTATAATTATGTATTGTGTGTGGTTCTAGAACCTGGTTTTGTCAAATAAAAGTTATACTCATGGATAAAAACTAAAATCCGTAAATTCGGATAAAAACGTCAAACTTTTTACTGAAAATTTAGCTAGTTCTATATAATAACTTATTCTGTTTATTCCCTCTATCCTATAAAATTTCACACTTTTGTCATTTTAAATGTCTCACAAAATTTCATACATTACTGAAAAAAAGTAAGTTACCCCACCAATAACAAATAATAAACAATTTAAATTTTATATATAAATTATAAAATTTAATATAAAAGTACACATTTTTCACTTTCTTCATTTTATATTATTATTTTATTTTTTTTATAAAATTATGCGTCAATTTTAATATATGAAGTTTAAAAATTATAAAGTTGATATTTTACGAGTTATTAATGGGAGAAATGTTGTATATTTGTGCATCTTTTGTGCATAAGATTCAGAGGCTATCTTTAGGTTGAGACTTTTAGCAGATTGAGACCAACTATTTCCTTCACTTTTTTTATAAAATGATATAAACTGCACAGTCTGCACCCTACAAGTTAATGTTAGAATGAACTGAATTTTGACTGATTGCAACAGTTCATAGGTTAGCAAATTCTCCTAAATTAATCCCCATAAGTCAAATCCAGAAATGCTAGCTCATATATGTCACTAATCACTTACAACAATCACCATTAAGTTTTAACCACTTCACATGTCTGGCTTACCTTGTATATGGACCATTAGTTAATACCAGTACCATGCTAGAGAGTTTTATTGATCCCTTCACATTCATCTAAAACGAATTATGCTCTAGAATTTTAAGTTAAGTTTAAAGAGTTTAAAGAAGTTGAGAACGTTGATGATGCAATTTTTTTTAAAAATCCATCTAAAAAAACTTTAAAGTTAAACATACTTATTCTGGAGCAATCCTATGATGGGTGACCAACTGAAAAACATATCATTCGAATAGTTATCTATAAATAACCGTGTCCGTTTGTAAGGAGCCGGGTCCTTACAATTCGTCTATTAAAATGTCTTCGGTTATTAATTAGCGAGTGAAGATATCCTAGTGCCTAGTTGCCGTAACCAGTAACGAACAAACATCGACAGCAGTAATATCATTTTTCCTCTGTGAACAGTAACACAGAGAAGAAGAAGAATTCAAAGTCAACATTTTCACTGTCCCTGTTGAATCTCCAGTCAACCTTCCTCCTCACAAACTATTCCATGTTCCATTTCTCTTCTTCTTCTTCATCTCCATTTTACAACTGCAACTATCTGTATTATGAATTATTTATGATTTCACACAAACAATAGTAAATTCATTTCTGATCAATAGGTCGGAGTTTGGATACGTTCGCCTCAGATTCAAAGTAAAAAAGACACTGCCACCTAATTCCAATTCTCCTCCTTCTTCATCTTACACCTGTAACTCTCTGTACTACCATGAACCAACTAACCACCACCAAACATCTCTTCCTCCTCCTCCTCACCCTCATCTCCACCACCACCACCACCACCAGCCAGTGCACTCGCGGCTGCCCCACCGCACTAGCCTCCTACTACCTCTCCTCCGACATCCCCGACCTCAACCTAACCTTCGTCTCCACCCTCTTCCAAACCTCCATCCCCACAATCCGCTCCTACAATCCCAGAATCACTAACCAGGACCTCATCTTCGTCGGTGATCGCATCAACATCCCCTTCCGCTGTGATTGCGTCGGAAACATACTCGTCCACGCCTTCAACTACACCGTAAACCCTTCCGATACCTACCAGCTCATCGCCCAGACTTACTACACCAATTTGACCACTCCTGCCACTCTGCAGGCGAACAATCCCTATCCGGATTATAACATTCCGGATACCGGCGTGACGGTGAGTGTGCCGGTGAATTGTAGCTGTGGGGATAGGCATGTGGATGATAGGTATGGACTGTTTGTCACCTATCCGTTGAGGGAGGGGGAGACTTTGCAGTCGGTGGCGGCTTCGGCGAATGTGAGTATCGAGGTGGTAAGGAGGTTTAATCCGAATGTGAATGATAGTGCTGGGAGTGGTTTGGTGTTTGTGCCTGGTAGAGGTGAGAGTTGGTTCAGATTTTGTAGTACAGCATCTTCTTTTTGCCATTTAAGCTGAGAATCAGATTACTTATTTCGTGCATTTCAGTAGGATTTAGATTGTTTACTAATGTGGTGCAGAAATGGGAGATTAGTCCATTATTAGTAGTTACTAATAAATACATGTACACGTAGAATTGATTGGGAAATAAGGAGTATCTTTATTCTGCTTTGTGATGTTTAAGCTCAGGTTACTTATTTTGGTGCATATCAGTTGGATTTAGATTTTGTACTAATGTGGTGCAGAAATGGAGATTAGTCTATTAATAGTAGTTACTCATAAATACATCTACAAGTAGAATTGATTGGGAAATATGGAGTATCCTTATTCTGCTTTGTGATGTTAAAGCTCAGATTACTTATTTTGGTGCATATCAGTTGGATTTAGATTTTTTAGTAATGTGGTGCAGAAACGGAGAGTAGTCTATTAATAGTAGTTACTCATAAATAAATGAAGATATATAATTAATTGGGAATATTTGCAATGTGTGGAGTATCTTTATACTGTCTTTGTGACCTTGAAGATCAGATTGCTTATTTTGGTGCATGTCAGTTGTATTTAGAAATTTTCCTTGTGTGTTGGAGAAAAGGAGATTAGTCGTAGGTACTCATAAATAAATGAAGATATATAATTAATTGGGACGTGTGGAGTATCTTTGTACTGTTTTTTGTGACCTTTAAGCTCATAATACTTATTTTGGTGCATGTCAGTTGGATTTATAAATTCTTGTGTGTTGGAGAAATGGAGGCTAGTTATTAGTAGTAGACTAGTAGTTACTCATAAATAGTAATGAACATAGAGAATGAATTGGGACGTAGGGAGTGTCTTTACTCTATTTTGTGATGTTTAAAACTTAAGCTCGAATTACTTAATCTGGAGCATATCAGTTGGATTTAGAAATTTATCTTGTGTGTTGGAGAAATGGAGGCTAGACTATTAGTAATAAATGAACATATAGAATGAATTTAGATGTAGGTAGTATCTTTATTCTGTTTTGTGATCTTTAAGCTGAGATTACTTATTTGGTTACTTTTGAAGAATGGTCTATTAATGGTTGAAGAATTTAGGAAACTAGCAATATGTTGTTTCTGTTTTATGCTTTTAAAGCTTAGATGCTTACCTGCTTTGCTTTTGCTATCTTAGCATCTTTATGCTGCTTTTACCATTTAAGACTACATACTCCTTTGCTGCTTATTAGTGGGCTTAAGTATTTCCTTATGAGGCATCATTCCACTTTACATTTTCCTTATGAGGCATCATTACACTTTACATTTTCCTTATGAGTCAGATAAATGGTTGCTGGTCTATTACTATTTGTTACTCATAAATCAGTTATAGAAAAGTATGTTCAGGAGATAATAGTGGACTGTATAACTTGGGTTGGTAACTTCTGTAGCATGGTCTTTACGCAAATATCACACATCTTTATTCTGCAGCACTTTGATAACACTGCTACTCCTAATAGCTTGAAATGCCATGTTTTTTATGCTTCTTTTTTGAGTTAGGATTCTGGTTTGAAGTTATGTAAATGTCAATGGGGGTAATTTGGTTGCGATTATGCATTGGCATATCTAGTTCAAAGTGTTGAAAGTAGGCTAGGAAGTTTCTGGTAAACAGCTGGGCTAAATAACACAGGTTTGCGGAGTTCACTCTTCATATGATCTAGAATTTCAAGCACTGAAGAAAATTGCTGAGACAAATTTAGGCTGTTTCAATTCCAAAAAGAAAAAAAAAAGAATAATGACAGTTTGCTTATTTTAAATCTGAACTTAGCCTGTCCTACGAGTCAATTGATCGGAATTACTCTACTTTGTAATGTTAGATTATGACTTTCCTACTTCCTGACTAGGTTAATCACAAGTATTTCATTTGTTCCCCTTCATAAAGTATGAAAACTTCCACTAGATCAGTTATTCAGTTATTCCGTAAAGTATTTCAGGCTCATGAGAATGATTTTGTGATTGGTTGTTGCTTATTTCTTGTTCTTTCCTTTATCTTCTATAATAAGATTACAGTGACAATCTTTCACTAACTAAATCTTGGTAATCCATATGCAGATCAAAGAGGCAACTTTCCACCATTAACCACCAGGTAGCTTGTTAAGCATTGGCTTTAATAAAGTCACATGTTCTTGTTGTTCCTTCTCCTTAACGATATGAATTTTGAGTTCTCAATTGATTGTTGGTTTATCTATTGCAGCACAGGTGAGCTGGAAACTCTTCGTGCGGGCTGCATGTTTCTTTTCTCATTTCCTGTTATGGATCAAAACTCGAAAGTAACATAAGCTATTATAAGGCAATGGTTTATATCTGTTTTCATTTGCTTGTTACCAGGGTTATCAGGTGGAGCAATAGCTGGGGTATCCATTGGTAGCGTAGCTGGATTATTGTTATTTGCTGGCTGTATTTATGTTGTAGTTCGAAGAAAGAAGAAAGCACAGAAGATTCAATTGCTTTCAACAACTGAAGATCAGTCAGCACATGCTAATTATGGTAATTAATTTTTATCAAACTTTTTGTTGTCGGTGCTTGAGTAGCAGTTGTTCCATATTTTGCATGTTGCATATGTAGGTTCCAGTTGTCAGTTTTAAAAATTTGAGAGTGAAAATTCAACAAGCCAAACTACATGTCTGCTGAATATCCACTTTGCAAGTGCCCTCTTCTGCATTAATATGTATTGAAAAGGCATATGCATGAATACTTGAATAGTTTTGCTAAAGAAAAAAAAAGAATACTTGAATAATGTATGCCTTTCAAATATCATACTCATGTATCTTGCTGTATACGTTCCTCTGCACACTATGGCGGCTTACTAATGCAATCTGCAGAAGTAAAAAGAATCCATAGCACAACATTGAAATGAAATGATAATTGTATGCTGAACCCTCACCACTAAAGCTAGCATACACTAGAACACAAATCTGCACTCGACTGGAATCAAACCCATGACCTCTAGGATCATGGTGTCTCAGCCTAATTCATGAGTTAGTCCTCAATGGCCTTATTGCTCGTTCATCTCTATTTTTTCCTTTGACTAGATGAAAAAATATAGAGGTGACAATAGCAAGTTGCAGCTTATGTTTTATCTCAAATGTGCAGAGTTTAATCCATACCATCCACCATAAGTGTGTTTCCTTTTCAAATTCTAGTTGCTTGTCAGTAGTGCATCGATAACAAGGATTGCCCCTGCTTTTCATGTTTTTCATTTATTCTTAGTTAATTTTGATAGGACCAATTTCTGATATTCGGGGCTAACTGGGTGTTTTTGTCATTCTCGATTAGCTTCGGGAGGCACTGCTTTCAAAACCCAAAATTCTTCTGGCGCTAGAGATGGCACTCCTGCAGGCCTAGGCATTACAGTTGATAAATCTGTGGAGTTCTCATATGATGAACTTGCAAGCGCAACTGATGACTTCAGCATTGCCAATAAGATTGGTGAAGGTGGATTTGGTGCTGTCTTCTATGCCGAGCTCCGAGGTGAGGTAAGTCACTTGCAGATTTTAGTGTTATTTAGCAAGTACAAAGTTTGAAAGCAACATGATGTTCACATCCGTTCATTACATCCACCATCTGGTTGAAGAACTGTTTAATGTCAGTTTATGTGCTATCATAATCAATTACTCTATGATTTTCTTTTGCAGAGAGCAGCTATTAAGAAAATGGATATGCAAGCCTCTAAAGAATTTCTTGCTGAGCTGCAGGTCTTGACGCATGTTCACCACCTTAACTTGGTAAGTATTACATTCGTGGAAAGATATGGACTTCATATATATAGTTTCCACTTTCCAGTTTTACCATTTTATCTCATGGCAGATTATACCAATAATAATTACATCGAGTTCCAAATTTTCTAGCTTACCAAATAAATTTGTAAGTTAGGCACTAGAAATCCCAGGACGGGGACTAAGAAGTCAAATTCACAGACAGTGGCATGGTTTTTGAGTGCATACTAGAGTTCTGGTAGGTCAAGTGATGAAATTACCCAGCCTGCCCTTTGCTAGCGATTGAGAATAATGGTTCAAGGAAATTGGAATGATAATGGAAGTTAATATTTGTTACACTATACTCCCTTCGTTTTTTATGAAACTCTCCATTTTGACTTTGACCGGTCAACTGTCTCCGACTTTGACCACAAATTACTCTTAAATGATAATAGTAAATAATTTAATAAAATCATAAAATGAAAATTTAATAACATCTGAGGTGTTTGGCCAAGTCTTGTCACCTATGTCGTGTGTTCAGGAGATTGAATGTCAGAGCAGAGAAATATACCAAGTAATAGTACTAAATATGAACTTCTTTCCTTGCAAATATGTACTTTGGGATAAGTTTATTGAAAAAATATCCAACTGAAAAGGAACGCTGAATAGAGGACGGAATAACTCTTATGTGGGAAGTATTCTAACTTGTCTTCTGAAGAATTAACACAACCACCCTCATATGAACTTGATAATGTAATAAGTTTACATGATGATGTGATTTGAAGTATACTTGGTAATGTTCCTGATTAGTTAAAACTTTTACATACAAAAGAGAATCATGAGATTAACTGAAATAGAGAAATTAGTTAATGGAATTTAATTACAAATGTTAGGAATGATTGTACTATATATCCTTAGTGTATCAAGTCTTTGGCATGTGTATCTAATTATTTTTGTACATCTTTAATGTGTAAAAGTTATCTGAAGATTGTTATTTACAATTTTGAACTATTTGTATTCTTGACGATTGCTTACCTCTTCTTTCATAAAGCTCCATCCATTTTTCAGTTATCGTTGTAACTTGCAATTAATTTGTTTGATCTCACTGGGTTTATCTGTTGTCTTTGGATACAGGTGCGCTTGATAGGATATTGTGTTGAGGGCTCACTTTTCCTTGTATACGAATTCGTTGAAAATGGAAACTTAGGCCAACATCTTCGTGGCACAGGTTTGTTTTATTGAATTTTTTGTGTAGATGTGATGAAATAACTTACCTTAATCTTGCACTAATGTTTCTGTTGATCATACACTTGTCAGCTAGGGAACCACTTCCATGGCCAACCAGGTTGCAGATTGCTCTTGATTCAGCCAGAGGGCTTGAATATATCCATGAGCACACTGTTCCAGTTTACATTCACCGTGATATCAAACCAGCAAATATTTTGATAGATAAGAACTTTCGTGGGAAGGTTGATACATCCACATATCTTAAATTTTGCACTTAAGCGCGGAATTAGTTCATAACATGTGAATCTATTTGCTTCAGGTTGCAGACTTTGGCTTAACAAAACTAACTGATGTTGGAAATAGTTCACTGCCAACAGGCCGCTTGGTGGGTACATTTGGTTATATGCCGCCAGAGTAAGTTCCTTGCATGTAACTTCATGCATGTATCATACTAATTGATATTTGTAGAATACATAGACATATATTGTATTGTTGTATCAAACAAATAATCATATACTTAACTAGTTTAAGCCTTTTATTTCTCTTTCTTTTCTTTTTTTTCCTTCCTAATGTAAGAGCTCACCTAAGAGTCTTGCACCTGGTTCGCCGTCCAGTACCAAACACACATTCCATATATGTATATGTATGCCCTATACAAATGTCCTGTTTCCAATTCTGGCATTTAAACCTGACACATTGAGAGGTTACTCCATCTCCCCTCAGCCTGTGTTCAGTGAAAAAGTGATGAAGTGAAGAAATCCATGAAATATACTATTTATACCCGTTTGATGTGTATGATATGCTTATAATTTGATTTTATTGGAAGATATTAGTATACCCATATCCCTAAGAACCAAAAGTCCATGTGATCTATTTATCCATTTTCTTATAATTATGTTTGCAGATATGCTCAATATGGTGATATTTCTCCCAAAGTAGACGTCTATGCTTTTGGCGTAGTACTTTACGAATTGATTTCAGCCAAGGATGCCATAGTTAAGGGGGGGTCACCTGCCGATTCAAAGGGTCTTGTTGGTTTGGTAAGTACTCAACTTCTTATAGACTGGAGATTCTTGACTGTATTCACGAACACATATTGCTTTTAACCTCTTGTCTGCTGCAAATATTATTTCCTTTGCTAACTGATGCTTTACAGTTTGACGAAGTTCTTATGAAGCCTGATGCAACTGAAGACCTGAAAAAAATTATTGACCCAAGACTAGGGGATAATTACCCCTTTGACTCTGTGCAGAAGGTATGTAACGTTTAAGATCAACCACCTCTTAACTTCTGACTGGGAAATCACATTAAATGCTCTTGTAAAAGTACTGGTCTTTTGTTCATCTATTATTATCCTTTCTGTAAATTCCATATTGTTATAAATAATAATTTCATGTGCTACAGATGGCTCAGCTGGCAAGAGCATGTACTCATGAAAATCCACAAGTAAGGCCAAGTATGAGATCTATTGTGGTCGCTCTAATGACTCTCTCATCTACAACAGAAGATTGGGACGTCGGATCTTTCTATGGAAACCAAGGCTTATTAAATCTCATGTCCGGCAGGTAGTACTAATCTCCATTATATTCCACTTATTAATACCCCACTGCGTTTTGCTTCCTCAATATGGGTCCACTCGACTGGAGGAAGATATGGCAGTCTTGTTGTACAATATGTAAGTCCCTGTATATTACTGTATATTCTTTTGATGCGGGCTAAAGGAGAATTCGCGTGATAATCAATAAGTTAGATGTTAGAAGTAAATGTGTTGTAGAGATCTGTGATCAGATAACAGACTACAAGAATATGTTATTCTTAGGTAAAGAAATGGGAAAATGGTTAAATAGTGGAAGCTTTGAATTTTTTTCTGTCGTCGTGTTAAAGCTTTAGCATCTATAATTACAAGTAAGTAGTAACTGTAAAAATTCATATGGTTTGGCAAAACCTGGAATCAAACCCATTGGTCCAAATCCGAAGAGAAAAGTACTTTTCCAACCTTCTCTTTCAAGAATCATTGGATGATAGCAGAACCTTTAACTTGATGTATTCTGTTGATCCCACTTTTTTTATAAGTTGCATCATTGTAAGCAGATTTGGTGATTAGCTGGAGAAAATTTGTCTATGATATGCTATAGAAAGTAACAAGTTGCATCAGACTTCAAACTGTTTCATGCGCTTACTGTACATTGGGTTCACTGTGCAGGGCTATATATAGCCAAGTTAGTTCCATCTTGTAAGCAGTTCTGGACTATAGCTTGTTACATATTCGGCTTGTTGTTTTAGGTCTGAACTGTTTGAAAAGGCAAATCTCTTGTGTGCGAAGCACTCCATGTCTAGAAATCTAGAATATTCAATGGTAATCGGGTATGGCTGAACAAGCCCCTACCCGAACTTATTCAACATTGCTATATAGTATAAACTTCGGTGGCACAATGTAGGGTATGTACCTGAGCGCATTCAATACCTACATAGAGAAAACCCAAACCCAAGAACCCGTAAGCAACCCACTGAGGACCTGACCCAAACATCTAGAAGTCTAGCAGTCTTTCCCTGGGTAAGGCTGCATATCATTTTCCAAATGAAACCGCATGCGCCTGACATATTTTTGGACCGGTCCGGGTAGGATTCAAATCACCTAGTTACAAACGTAAGAACGTGATTCAGGTGATAACAATGAATGGATAGGCGTATATATTGTATATATCCGAGCATCTATGAAGATAAAATGGTTTTATGACACGAACTGGAACAATTGAATTGCATTAAATTATAAGCCAACGTTTACCACACCGACCATATTTGATCTTGCCATTTTCTGAAGGTCGGCTCTGAACTTCAATAATTTTGTATAGCATCCCATAAAAGACAGTAAACGACACTTTAAGTATGCTTGGGTGAGATTTCCTGAGGTGTAATGTCAAAATCAGAAAGTGTGAGAAATGTATGGATCCCTGCGAATTGAAGCAAAGATTTTCATTGGTTGTCGAAGACTAATGATTCATTATCACCAGGTTGGGTTCAGGTATTCATGGTGAGCTTTTCAATAATGCGTATATAATGAAGTTATATTAGAAAATTTTACTTAATTTACTTTCATAATTTCATTTTGAGGAAATTCTAGAAAAATTTAATATTAAAAATTTTTATTGCGAAGAGGGAGTACTCAAAACGACAAAAAATATATAATTTTATGTGGGGCAAAGCAAGTAACTCGATCCGTCACCTTACAAATATTTAAATGCAAAATAATCTTAACATCTTAAACGGTTACAGAAAACACTAAACTTGAACTTCAATAGTTTTGTTGTAGAAAACACAGTCTGAAATTATCCTACGTCATAGATCCCAACAATTTCTTTACATAAATTATATACATAATATGGACAGACGACCAACGTATTTAATTTTTTAGAAAAATAATAAATGATAGAGACAACGAGGAGTCATACAACAATATTCGTGGACCATGTTAAAGAAAATAATCTTGGGAATTATAACATGAAAACAATTTTGTGAGTAGAACCTTTATGACCACACAAATGCAGAATTGTTACAGAGTTTGAACAGACTCTTCATACTTGCACACAAATTCGGAAATTATCCTCTTCATTATTATACCTAGCAAAGCCCAATACGGGAAAAAGACATCTTGTTTTATCAACAATTAGATTCATTTCCCCTTCTATACACCTAAAGTTTCATATGTCCATGCTTATTGTCTTTTAAAGTGTAGTCAACCTAAGCCAAGCAACCTGTCCCAAACCATTATATCTCAATCTCATCTTCCAATTGGCAAATACCGATCCTCTCTTACGTGTCCGTATCGGTTCAAGGTGTCGAGTCAGTTAAGTAATTGTATACCGAACGTCCAATTTTGACATTTCTAACTCTCAATGAGTGGTACATTTACGAAAAAATAGATCGTATTATTTCAATTCCGAGACAAAAAATGTAGATAAGAGCCATCCATCATACCAGGAGTGTCCTTGTCCTTGTTTGCAACCACAAAAAAAATGACACGAATAAAAACAGTCTCTTTTGTGATGCACAAATCATGTGGAAGCAAAATGACATAGTACATTATATAATTTGTTCTTAAAGCTGTTCATCACGTTATATTGCCTACTTAAATACCCCATTCATTTGTTCCCTCTTCTTCTTCTTAATTAGCCTCTAGTCTTTCAGTTACAAAGCCACTAACACAAAATACTCTCAAGTTCTTTTCCTCAGCAATGGTAACTAGTTAATCATCTTAATCTCTCTAAACTTTCTTTAACTTGTTCAATTTTACTTCAAGAAACTAAGTTCAGTTTTTTATAGGTTTCTGCTGGCCACCATGGTGGTAATGATGGTGGGAGCCTAGTCGATTTTCATGGAAAACCCGTTGACAAGTCGAAAACGGGTGGATGGCTAGGTGCAGGGCTAATCTTAGGTACTTCTGCATACTTCCAAAGTTATCTTACCACTTACTATATAGTATATGCTCTCTCCGTCACGAGAACAATGTGTAATTTGAATTTTTATGACGACTTTGACCACTGAACCTGTGAGTATGGTTCATTATAGGGACGGAGTTGTCGGAGAGGATATGTGTGATGGGGATATCGATGAACCTGGTGACGTATCTGGTCGGAGATTTGCATCTTTCGTCGGCTGAATCGGCAAACATTGTGACGAACTTCATGGGAACGCTCAATCTTCTTGGTTTACTTGGTGGTTTCTTGGCTGATGCTAAGCTTGGTCGTTATTTGACAGTTGCACTTGCTGCATCTGTTACAGCATTGGTGAGTTTACATTTCTGCAATTCTTCTTTTTACTTAAAATCGTGCTATGTGAAGCGTGACAAATTTAGATTCCGACTAGTTGATAAGGTGAACTGATCTGGTTACGAATAAGTTTACTTGTCGTTCATCAATCTCATTATTTATTGAAAAACTATATATAACAGTTCTATAAATAAATAACACAATGAGTACCTTATTTGCATTTAACACCCATTATTACCAATCACCAGATAAGTCCAAACACAGTAGATAGATGAAACTGAATGCAGATAAACCAATTAAGTTATCGAGTTGCTGGGATAAGATCTGTTAGAGCTAGATAAAAACAAAGGAAATCTAACTTATTATTTTGATAGAAATTAAATAAATGGGACACATAGGAAAATTTATTGATTTATAAACTATCAAATGTTCACATAAAATACTTAAATAATATTTTCATTTAAATTAAATGATCAATGAGATCATCCAATTTGTGAGATAACTCATGATAAATTCATGTCAATAATTAATATAGGCAACCGCTACACGGAATCTTCATTTTTTTTTTCATTTCCTTTCATTTGTTTTCCATCAACATTTATTATGTGCGTTTGATCCGATCGAGCAATGTCAAACCTTATTTTAAAGGTGACTTTTTGAGTGATATTTTTACGTCCATGGATGATGGAACCTTTAATTTGAATAAAAAATCAATTTAAAGCAAAAAATAGAATTGCATTAATGTAAAGTTGCCATAGAAGGATTTTGTGAGGATATTCCATTCACTGTACCAACTACCAGTATCTCCTTTATATCAAGGTGACATTTTGTGAGCAGATTCTATGCTCATTGCAGTTACGTGTCTCTCATGAGAGTTTTTTGCAAAGATATTTGCTAAATATGTTTGTGACGTATATATACCAAGAACTAGTAAATTTATGTTCCTATCCTATACAACTTGGAAGAAATAAAGCAATATTTCAAAGAAAAATACAAGCTCCTAATGTTTATAACATCATATCTCCAATTTCATTACCTCACGAATCTCATATCGCTCTTACATCTCCGATTGATAATTATATATTAATCACGTATTTACTCTTCCAACAATCAATTTTTTCAACCACAACCAATTTGTTTTACCATATTGGCATACTGTTTATTGGTGTGGAATTATAATTGCTTTTTCAATGTTATAATACGGTGAGATATAAATTATATTATATTTGCACCAGTTAATTTAAATATTATATTGTATAACACATTAATTATCATCACACTATGCTATATTGTTGGTTAAACTGACCCTTATCTATATTTTTTAAAATGATTAAAGGATGACTCGAACCCTAACCTATTAGTTAAAGGGTGAAGCGTCTTCTCCGACCTTTATATTAAAAATCTCTGAACGCATTAGATTCAATATACAGCTGAAAAATATCTGATTTTTTAGTTCAATCATCTGGAGATGTCTGAATAGTACAGAAACAAGAATTGATAAATGACTTAAACCTAACATACCACACGGATATGTAAACTTAGAACAATTGCCGACACAACATGTTACCCAACCACGTTATTGCTCAAAACCTTATACACTAAAAGTTGCAAATAGAATTCATTTTTAGGCACATGTGTGGGGAACTAACCCAAGTCTACTGACATTCGTCTATTATATTTGTACAACATGCCTTTTTGCACTTAATACAATGCCTTTTTATCCATTGGGAAACACTGACAAACGCTCATAGAAGAATACTCCCATCAAAATTTATTAATATAGTTAGGTTTTGTTCAATGTTTGGTGAGTGTAATTGACGCGGTTAGGTTTTGTTCAATGTTGGGTGAGTGCAAGGGTGAGTGTAGTTGAATACGTTTAGGTTTTGTTCGATGTTGGGTGAGTGTAGTTGTATAAGACATAAATACGAACACAAATATCAATATTGGGATTTTATGAACTTTTTCAATGTTGGATGAATTTATTTACCTTAACATACATATGATTATAAGACGCGACACAAAGTAGTCATGAGATAATTAATATATCACGTCATTTAATTTTAGGTTACTTTTTTAATTATTGTAAAGGTAAAAAGATCAGCTTATTTCTTACTCAAGTGAGGTGACCTCAAATCAGTACAAGGAGTGGACAAGTCCAAAACCATGTGGCAAGAAATTCATTATTAGCTAATAGAAGTTCATTTGCTTTTCTCCTCCAATAATTCAATTGGATTAATGGACCTACTGTTTATTAGCATACCAAACAACTCACACATGATCCATCTGTCTATTGTCTCTGTTGCAAATCTAATGCCTAACTTTTAGAATGATTTTCATACAGAATCCCCTCAGATTCTGGATTTTATTACATATAACTTTTCAAATTGATACAAATTCATCATACATGCAACTAATTTAACCAAGTATTGTGTAATTGTTAAAATATATTCGCAATATTTTATCTGATATTGAGTCTTGGACAATTTTTAGGCCACTATTCATTAGCTTGTGTAAAGCTAAAGATTAATTATGTTTCATCTGATGTTTATGTTTTACTAAATTTTAACCTATGGACATGTGGAATTAGGGTGTGACAATGTTAACACTGGCCACCACAATCTCTAGCATGAGACCACCTCCCTGCCAAAGCCGGAGACGACAAGACTGCATTCCGGCATCAGGAGGGCAACTAATCCTACTCTACATTGCTCTATACACCATCGCTTTGGGAGGCGGAGGGATCAAATCTAATGTCTCAGGATTCGGTTCTGATCAATTTGACTCGTCGAATCCAAAGGAAGAAAAGGCCATGGTATACTTTTTCAACAGGTTCTACTTCTGCATCAGTTTGGGATCTCTTTTTGCCGTGACAATTTTGGTCTACATACAAGACAATGTGGGAAGAGGATATGGATATGGAATATCCGCTGGCACAATGGTCATAGCAGTAGCGATTTTGCTTATAGGGACAAAACTGTACCGGTTTAGGAAGCCTCAGGGGAGCCCCTTGACTGTGATATGGGGGGTCTTGATCTTGGCTTGGAAAAAGAGAAGCCTTCCTTATCCACAGGAATCTAGCTTGTTGAACGGGTTCTATAATGCAGAGGTTGTCCACACGGAACGTCTCAGGTAACTAAATTTATTACATCGACCAGGTCTATCTCTTAGACGTCTAACAGTTCAGACTTTAAGATGAGCTTGTAAGTTGGAAGTAAAACATTAACGTAAAATGCTTGTTGATCTTGTGCAGGTGCTTAGACAGGGCAGCAATCCTCGAAGACAAGCCTGAGGAGAACCAAAAACAGAACAACCGTTCCGTCTCAACTGTTACTCAGGTTGAGGAAGTGAAGATGGTACTAAAACTCATCCCAATATGGTCAACCTCTATACTCTTCTGGACAGTGTACTCTCAAATGAACACGTTCACCATTGAGCAAGCCACATTTATGGACCGCAACGTTGGTAGTTTCGAAGTTCCAGCAGGTTCCTTCTCCGTCTTCCTCTTCATCACCATCCTCCTTTTTACGTCTCTTAATGAAAGGGTAGTAGTCCCAATGGCCCGAAAAATCACACACAACGTTCAAGGCATCTCCTGCCTTCAACGAGTCGGGATAGGCCTAATCTTCTCAATCTTCGGAATGATGGCTTCTGCTTTGGTAGAAAGAATGAGGCGTGAAAAATTCACTAGTGACAATGTTAGAGTCACCGCCTTTTGGCTCGTGCCTCAGTTTTTCCTAGTAGGTGCAGGGGAAGCTTTCGCGTATGTAGGCCAGTTGGAGTTCTTTATTAGAGAGGCACCTGAGAAGATGAAATCGATGAGCACAGGTTTGTTCCTGAGTTCACTGTCTATGGGGTATTTTGTTAGCAGTTTGCTGGTTTCTTTAGTTGATAAGGCTACTCAGAGAACATGGCTAAGGAGTAACTTGAATAGAGGGAAATTGGACTACTTTTACTGGATGCTCGCGATTTTTGGTGTGTTGAATTTCATGGTTTTCGTGGTGTTTGCGCTGAAACATCAGTACAAGATGCAGAACTTGATAGCTCCTGATAATCAGAATGGTGAGCAGAAGCAATATAACCAGGAGATGGGAACTATTGATGCAGATAGGAAGGTAGTTGCCATTGCAACAGAGGAGCCTTAATTCTGGAATCCGGCCTTTCTTTCACATTGGAGCTGGAATTATCGCGACTGCTGGTATCAGACTTGCCCTCCGGCTCCAATGGATTGTGGTACACGATTCAAGTATCCGGTTTGAGCTCTATTGAACCCTATATAGGCCAGTTCTAATAGCAGTGTGTTCTGTTCTTGGTATTAAAAGTTTGTTCGTTTTTTCAATTTGTAAATTATCGAAGCATGTACAATATCGTTTTAGTTTTTTTAGTTACATTGCATAACAGTCAACACTAGAATAGTGTGTGGTGCAATTGGACTCGAACATTTTTGTAAACAAATGTACCTTCAAGGTAAAATGTGATGTTGTCCTACTTCTCAGTCTCTTTGTTTCAGTTTCCCACACTATATACCTGTCCACGATTAGGTATGATAATTTTCGAACTGTTTTCTGTTTCCCACACTATATATCTGTCCACCACTCGGTATGATAATTTTCGAACTGTGTTTAACAAAATTATCTCTGGAGCATCTACTCGGTTTGATAATTTTCGAAGCTTTACTATGGTTCGAGAGGAAGTAAGAGTATCTACTCAGACACTATACTACTACAGTGGAGCACTGAAGCTGTACATATTAGGTTAATTGTTATAGAATCTACTACTATACTATCACTTGTCTGAATGTAAATTTTATGTTTCAAAGTTTGTGGACCTCAATGAATTGTAACTTCACAAGGGATCTTTTATTGTTTCCACTAAATTGACGCCTTCCATTTTTTTTTGGTAAAAAATATCTCTTGAATGGTCGAATAAGAGAGAAAAATGGAAAATTAGAAAGGCATTTACGGCTAAAATTGGTAGGAAAATGTGGAATAAATATTGGAGTTGCATTTTAATGATCATTTAACTTCTTCATTGAGGGAAAATATTTAACATAATTTGTTTAGTTCTCCTGTTCAATCCGATAAAAATACATGGAGATTTTATCCTGGATACATCGACCTTGAAAAGGTACATACATTTGTCATTTCTAACAATTTTTATAATCTTTCGAGTAATTTTATATTTTAAATTGCTTCTTCTTTTGGTATTGATCACCAAGGAAATGTTGATTGATTGTTGCAGAAATTGGAAGTAACTCTTTGATTTTTTTAATTACTGCAGGTAGGTTAAAAAGAATTACCAAACAATTTCCCTAAAAATTATAAGGGAGCATTTGCTTTTATGCTAATCTGGTTTCTTGACGGCACAATATTTCAAGTTGTCAAGATTTGTTGGTAACTGCAATTACTTCGAAGTTTAGCCAATAATTGCAGGAAAATAATTCCATGATATGATAGATTAATGATGCAATCAATCATGGACAGCCAAAATAACCAGGTTAGTGGAATCATATATACACAATCTTATCCCTCTCTTATACAAAAAAGAATCTTTATTCCCCGAGGTTATAATTATTTAAGTTTTTTAGGGTCGCATATTTTCAGTGGCATCGTATATTAGTTCATTTTTATTAATCGGTAAGATTAAATAGTCGTGAACTTTATGAGTCGTAAAAGATCTCTAACATTTTTAAGAATTGAATGATACGATATTTATATGTTTTTCTCGGTGTGAATATTATGAAGACACGTGCAGAAGAGATCTACCTTTCTTTTCTTTTTGTACGTTTGTTAGAAAGACACCTGCATTCTATATAGTGCATAATCACTATTTTGGATCACATAGTTTTTGTTCTTTGAACAATTTGCAGTCATGTCATATGTAGTAGGAGAAATTAAAGGTACTTTCTCTTTTTTGGAGATAAGAATTAATCATACTTGAATGTCATTTTCATTTGGTCATGATAATGCATTGCAACCACAAACAAGGATTGCAAATAATATCAATGAAGATAGAAAATTTATTTATCCTTTTTGCCATAATGGTGGGATCAAAATATCTTGGTAGAATCATTGCAGCATTAGAAAATAGAAGTATTATTAGTCTAATTATACATGCTTAAGAAAGAATTTCTCAAGGTTAGGTTGGAAGGAGATTTCTACAAATATATGTGGACTTTTTGGTTGAAAAAAGGGAAATTGGATTCAAAGAAATGTTAAGGTTTTATAAAATATTTTGTTAGGTTATAAAAGTAATATTAATGCTTTTTAATGGCAATGTGGAGTTTCCGCAAGAGCTCAAGAGCACAATTAACTCTTTCGAAAGGTTCTAGTATTTGTATATCAACCAATCACACAATTATTATATATTACTTCCTCAGTCCCAAAATAAATAACCCTTTAATTTTAGACACGAAGTTTAATATGCAATGTAAAATATTAAAAGATAAAGACACATAACGTGTTCTTAGGTTAAAATTGTTACCAAAAATAGAAACAAGACATTTGCAGTGGTACGGATATAGAAAGAATAGATGACTTTTGTTCTGAGACGGAGGGAACATATGTTAAAATGTAAATTATTATTTCATTTCGAAATTGTTTTTTACAACTAGTCATGATAATCGGGATTCATGAGCAAATGCACTTGTGGAAAAATGTCAAAATCAATTGGATTTTTTTTTGAAACGACTAAGGGATAACTCGAATCCCCGGCATATTAGTTGGAACTTGAAGGTGAAGCGTCTTACCAACTGAGCTGTACTTCGTTGTCGTTCAAAATCTATTGGATATTTTTGATTTTTTTAAAAAGAAATTTGATTTTCCAGCATCTTACTTATTTCCCTCCATTTTCATTTGATCATGCCCTAATCATGAGATAATTTACTGTTATTTTGCTACTTTAATAATTGTAAGTATTTCTTGTTCGGAGGATGATCTCCGTTCTTTTTGGAAAAGTGAAATATGATCATAAAAGTGAAAGAGTGTAATGAGTAATGATATCAACCAAAAGTATAAAGTTTTGAATAAGAATTGCACACGTCTTCCATGGACCAAGGTCACCCCACTACACCTAGATTTTAATCTATAGAACAAATTATTCAAAGGAAAATCTTGATGATGGGAGTTTAACAATTTTGGTTTGAGACTGCGTATTTCTAACATGAGCTTTAGTCGGGGTCTGAACCTTGATTTAAAATAAGAAGTTTATATACATGAGTCGAGTGGAGTCGAATTTCAATTTAACTAAACATGTTATCGAAATTAACTATAATTTGTAAAATTAACGGCAGGTTTTGGCTCACGAAAATGGCACGAATGATTACGACGGCCCTGTGGATTTTCGGGGAAATCCAGTCAACATGTCTAAAACAGGCGGTTGGCTTGGAGCGGGGCTGATTTTAGGTATACATACATTTAATAAATGTTAAATCGAGAGCTACAATAGTTTGATTTAAAGTCTCTTACTATAACCTAATTTATTTAAAATTTAAGTGAAGAATTCTTGATTTATTATTTAAAATTTAAGTGAAGAATTCTCGATTTAACACCAATCAATATGTTTTTAGTATCGGTGTATACAATAGTCGAATTCATATTACATTTAAAAACCTTGTGCTAACTAGGTACGGAATTGTCCGAGAGGATTTGTGTGATGGGGATATCAATGAACCTGGTTACATATTTGACCGGGACTTTGCATCTTACATCCCCTGAATCTGCAAACATTGTGAACAATTTCATGGGAGCACTCAATCTTCTTGGCCTTGTTGGTGGCTTCTTAGCTGATGCTAAATTCGGTCGTTACTTGACCACTGCATTCTCCGCATCTGTGGTAGCACTGGTGCGTGTTTAATTTCTATGTATTGCGTGTATGTTGCAAAATGAGCCGATAAAGTGACTAATATCGATAAGATTGCATCTTCTTTATCATCTATGTTTTTGATGTATTCTGTCCATTGGAAACATGTTTAACATGTATGCTGGAACTTGGCAGGGAGTTACATTATTAACACTATCAACGGTCTTGCCTGGAATGAGACCACCTCCATGCCAAGACTCAAGAGGAGAGGGGTGTATTAGGGCCGGCGGCCAACAACTAGCCATGCTCTATGCGGCTCTCTATACGATAGCAATAGGAGCCGGTGGGATCAAATCAAACGTCTCTGGATTTGGTTCAGATCAATTTGACACGTCGAATCCTAAGGAGGAAAAGGCCATGATATACTTTTTTAACAGATTCTACTTTTGCATCAGTTTGGGATCTCTCTTTGCGGTGACGATTCTGATATACACACAAGACAATGTAGGAAGGGGATATGGATATGGAATAGCAGCTGGTACAATGGTCATAGCGCTTACTATACTGCTATCTGGATCCCGAAGGTACCGGTACAAGAAGCCTCAAGGGAGTCCCTTGACTGTGATATGGAGGGTGATTTACTTAGCTTGGAGGAAGAGAAAGCTCTCTCCTCGCGAACCTGCCATGTTGAATGGATTCTCTGATGCACAAGTTCCCCATACAAAAGGTCTAAGGTAACTGTTATCTAAACCGAATCTATGTACAACTTCTTTTTTCTTTCTCTGAGTATGATTTTTGTGTTTTATTCGATATTTTATGATTCGCATTGAGACTAGACAGTAGTCCGAATACAAAATGTACTTCCTTTTTACTGTAGGTATCTTGACAAGGCGGCAATTGTAGACGAGAGACAGGCAGAAAGAATCCTTAACGACCGTGGCGTCTCAACAATGACTGAAGTAGAGGAAGTGAAAATGGTGCTAAAACTCATCCCAATATGGTCAACCTGCATACTCTTCTGGACAGTGTACTCCCAAATGAACACGTTCACCATTGAGCAGGCCACATTTATGAACCGACACCTTGGTAGCTTCCCAATTCCGGCAGGTTCCTTCGCCTTTTTCCTCTTCATCACCATCCTCATTTTCACATCCCTAAACGAAAGGGTACTAGTCCCTATTGCCCGAAAGTTCACACACACTACTCAAGGCATCACGTCTCTTCAACGAGTGGGGATAGGCCTTTTGCTTTCAATAGCAGGCATGGTGGCATCTGCATTAGTGGAACAAATGAGGCGAGAAAGGGCAGTCGAACACAATGACATTGTTACAGCGTTCTGGCTTGTGCCACAGTTTTTTTTAGTTGGTGCAGGGGAAGCTTTCGCGTACGTTGGTCAGTTAGAGTTCTTCATCAGGGAGGCACCCGAGAAGATGAAGTCAATGAGTACGGGTTTGTTCTTGAGTACGCTCTCGATGGGGTTCTTTGTTAGCAGTTTGTTAGTTTCTTTAGTTGATAAGGTAACAAATGGAGCATGGTTGAGGAATGACTACAACAAGGGAAAGTTGGACAGATTTTACTGGATGCTGGCGATTCTCGGAGTGTTGAATTATGGAGTATTTGTGGCATTTGCAATGAGGCATCAATATAAGTGCCACAATTACGTCGCAAGTAAAGATAGTTCCAGTGAGGAAGATGTTAGGGGCAGGGAGAAAATTGAGAAAACTAAAGCAACTGATTTAGAGCTTGAGTTGGTTGCAATTGCAACCGAGCTAGATTAGGAGTGATTTCATGTTTCTTTTGGATCATTAAACCGTTCGAACATGATTCAAATATGTACTAATGACGATTCATCTTTTCGACCAAGCGTGTAAATTTCATTTCCTAAACGAGAAACATATAAAATGCCGACCAGGGAAAAACAACTAATCAATCGAGAACATCTTACCTAAACCAGCTCGCATATTCTATTAACATCATCATTTGCAAATTAGCACCAGCCAAACCTCAATTTAAGCAACATACTAGTGCAGATGATAGTCCAAAAGAAAATTACATTTTCAATCTTCTTTGCATACCTTGGTGACAGGATGCCGAGCTAGGTAGACCTTCCGGCTTCATATTCATATTGCAAAACATAGGCTGCTGGTGAATTAGGCATCAAAGACCAGAGTACAATAATAGCCATTAGATAGGTTCAAAGTTCCACTTACTGATAAACATGCATACCAAAAGATATATACTATCTCCCTATTTGTTCATGCTGTCAGGGAGACAGAACAATTCTATCATTTTGCAACAATAATTTCCTGCAGTTATCGTGCTATAGATCACTCCAGCAGTTCTGGTGATACCTGCGATTGACTGGATTTTCAAGATTCTCTCGACAATGTGGCATATTATGACCCCGGCATCAAGATTACCAGGAATCTCCTTTGATGTGTAAATGTATTCAGTCGGAGCATTGTTTTCTCTATTTGCTGGACAGGCAGGTGATGTGATATTATAAACAGATTCCAGTATTCTACAACTTTTGCTTTCCATATACTCAATCTGCAAGTATCCACATTAGAATTCATAAACAGCTGCATGACTTGGTATATTTTCAACTTATAGAATAAATTATATTGCAAACTAACCAGGCACAAGCCTTTTCTAAGTATGGATCAGCCATTCCAGCTTTCGGTGCCAAAGGATTGTAACCGTCCACAATGCTTGTCTGGGTTGATATTTCATCAAAGCCCATTGTATACTGCGTTTCAAAATGTTGCAGGTTATGTGTACTTACCATTTGGTTGTCAATATAATCCAGATCAACTTTCTTCAAACGACGAGATGAACAAGCTCCCACTTCAAGAACCTTGGGAAAGCATGCTCTTTTTGTGGCGGGATTATGCTTACGTGTTCACACAAGAAGTACTGGAAATGTAAGAGAACCAACTAAATAGATTGAATATTTAGAGTACAGGTGAAACAATCAATGAATCAGTTAAAGAGAAATAAGTCAACATATATACTCACAGGCAATAGCATCTCACATCCAGCTGCTTTCAGATTATGATTTTGGATCATCTTTCGGGCTAGTTGATCGGCGATTAGACTAGACCAATCAAAACTACAGATAGCAGAAAAGTCTTCCAAGAACTCACACAGGCCCCATGCTATTGATGTGTTTTCATTCGGCATGAAGAGTGAAGATAACATGTAGCAACGAAGAAGCCGCGCAACATCTTGTGCATTTATCTTATCATCCTGTTTTGCATAGAACTTCAGCTGGTTAAAAATATCACCTTTTTTCAGCAGGATAGATGACTTATAATTGTTACTGCCTTTCACCAGCTCTGGAAAACAACGTTCCATCCAGGGAGTTGTTTCAAAATCCTTTGTAACATCGATTTCCACATTGCCATCTCTAACACCAAATACTAAAACAAGGTCCCTACGATCAATTCTTATCAACCTATCACCGATTTGGAAGCCAATGTTGTGAGTATCAAATCTTTCTATGATTAGCCTGATGTCATCTTCGTGCTTCATCGTTGCATATAACAGAAAGTCTTCATCTGCATCCAATACAGATTTGAAGAGAAACCAAAACGGTGTTTGTTTTATTGCCTGTAAATGACGATATGTGAATTCTATTCGATGCAAGTCTTTCATAACAGTCTGCAAGTTGCTGCGGTAGTAATAATCACTCTTCTTCACCACTACGTTCACCACAAGTTAAAAAGTAAATCAAAGTAAGCTGACATCTTTAATTCCGTATACACAAACACAATAATAAGTAATTAATGACTTACTGAAACGATTGTCAAGTACAGATGGATAGCCGTCATCATAATCTAAGGTTTAATGAAGTTCAAAGAAAGAAAATGAATTCACAAGAAAAATACAAACACTCCACATAATGAAAATATTATGGCATACTCAGGTTACTAACCAGATGAAGAAGCTTCCCATAATGCTTTACTCACACCAGAAGGATAACCCTTTCGCTTTTTGTTCAATGCTATGTTAAGAACGATAACAATTTATACGCATGATCAGTGATACACAATACGTATACAATAGAGCAGAACGAGAGGGAGTATTAACTTTCATTGAAGGACATAGTACAGGATTACCATGAATTGGTCTTCTCTTCCTACGAATCTTTCTAATTACTACTTCTTCAGTACTAGATGCAGAATTATCATCTGTCGAAGTGACATGTTTCCTCTTGGTTTCTGATTTTCTCCTCTCTTTCACTGCATTTTAAGTTAACACCATAAAAGAAAGAATGCAATACTACGTATATGTACTAGCTTCATTAGGAGAACGGTTAGATATCTAAATCACACTGTATAGTGTACAATCAGAATGGAACCTGGCATGATGTAATGTTACTAATCCGAGCATTCCTTATACTCTTGTTATCTTGTAAAACTTAAATCAAGTTTTTGTTATCCGTTCCATTAAAAGCTAAACTTCAAATTAATCAACTAGCTCATGACACTAATCAACCACCAAGGAAGCTATCATATCTCATTTACACCCGAAGTTCTTTTTTGAAAAAAAAGAAAAAGACTAAAAGTCGAGGAGCTACATGAAATAACGAAAAAATTGCTAATTTAATACTACTAATTTGTTTAAAAGAAAAACCAAAACTGAATTAAGTATACTACTGTACCGGGAAATTCTGAGTATCTTCTTCTGCTACTCTGCTTCTTCCCAGCAATGGCGGATGATGGTGATCTAAGACGATCTCCTACAACCAACATCACAATAAATAAATCTTTAAGTTCAAGTGTGAAATTAATGCGATTGATCAATAAAACATGTCATCATATTAAAAATAAAAAAAAAAGAAACTACAATTTGCAGCATGAATGCATGATAGTAAATCACGGTGCCTGGTAGAGCTACTATCGCCAGTCATTGTTAACGCCACCAAAATGTTGTCGAGAAAGTGACCAAAGAGATGAAAGAAATGGAGTACTTAATTATTCCCTCCGTTTCAGTATAGCTGAAATAATTTTTCGTTCTAGACATTTATTAACTTGAATAATTTTATCTTTATAAAAATAACCCTACAATACAATTCATTTTCAATTACTAACATTTTATAATTTTATTTAATAAATATAACATTTTAAGTGGTGCACATTATATTATTTAAAAAATATATTTTTAGTACAAATTTTTCTTAGAAATAAATTCTCTATATGAATATTTTTTCAATCCAAACAGTATGAGTATAAAGTTTTTACCGTATAATAATATAAAATGTACTTGATTTATTAACACACTAAAATTAAGATTTCAATATAAAACAAATTAGATATGGCTAGGTTTGTTACTAATCTACTGAGAATATTTTAAATTTTGAAAATCACTCATTTGTACAAGTACGAATCCACTATTCTATTGTACTTGTACAAAGTTTTGATAGCCATGTATTATTATTTTTTTTATTTTTTTGAAATGTGGTATTACAATTAAAATAATTACTTAAAAGATACATTCATGATTCGATACATTTTCGGACTCTAATCACCATTCTATATACATAGAGTATAAGTGTATAACCACACGTTTAACCTCGTAGATACGGGGTGTATCAGCTTGTCAACGGCTACAGACGTTTTAAACATTACGTGTATTACTGAAAAATTTAAGAAATGAATTAATATTTTTAATTATATATATAATATTTTAAATAATATTAATAATATTTTACAAGTAAATATCTTTTATTATTTTTTTACATATATATTTATTAATGTTTTTAATAAAATCTCTCATCTATTTGTAAAAATTATAATAGTTACCCATCTCTTTTAATATTGTCATATAGTGTCTCAGGACTTACTCTTCCATATGGTATTTATTTTGAAACATCATATACATCATATTTCTTTTCACAAGTGATTATAGCATACCATAAAACCAAATTAGAAGATGATTAAACTATAAACCATAAAAAACCGAATTGATGATGATCAAACTATAAACCCTGTTAAAGAAAAGATGGTACGAATAGGAGGGACTGATTGAGATAAAATTTGAGTGATATTTTTTAGTTAAAGTTAATTTATTTATAAAATATTCGATTTGAGTGGGGAAATGAATGTCGGTTATGGTAACCGATTTCATACATTCATTCATGCCCAATTTAAGTCATCTATATCCTCCATTTCATTGATTTTTTTGCAGAATCATTTTCCAGATCAATTATTTGCAGCCATGGCTCATGTAAGAAGAACGATTGGAGCTCTAAATATTAACCCAATTTCAAATTCATCATCATCTCTTTTCAGAATCTTCATTTGTTCTTCTTCCTTTTTCCATACAACATCAACAACAACAAGAGTGAATGGTAACCAGAAGAAGCTGCCCAGGTCTTTGGATTTCAGAGGTCAGTGATGCTCTTCATTTGTTTCATCGTATGCTCAACATGAAGCAACCTGTTCTTCTGTTATCCAGTTCACCAAGTTGATGGGTTTAGTTGTCAAAATGAAACACTGCAATGTTGCACTCTACATGTTCAATGAAATGCGCCAGAGGAGGAGTATTACTTTCAATGAATACACTTTGAAAACTGTCATTAATTCCTACTGTCTTCTCAACCGTCTTCATCTTGCTTTTCCTGTCTTGACTGTTTTCGTTAAGTCCGGCTTCTCACCTGATACGACCACCTTCACCACTCTCATTACAGCCCTCTTTTCTCAAAACAAAGTATCAGAGGCTGTAACTTTATTCAAAAAATGCTTGACTCAGAAGCTCTGTCAACCTAGTGTCATCACGATTAACACTCTGATCAATGGTCTCTGTAAATCTGGAAATACCAATACTGCAATTAAGTTGTTAGAAACTAATACCTGCAAACCCGACGTTTATGGTTACAATGCAATTATTGATAGATTGTGCAAAGATACTCTGGTTGATGATGCTCTTTCTGTGTTTTCTCAAATGGTGGCCAAGGGCATCTCACCCAACGTGGTCACTTATAATTCATTGATTAGAGTATTATGTTATTTCGATAGATGGAAAGAAGGCCAATGACTTGATACATGAGATGATGGTCATCCATCATATCAGTCCAGATGTTGTAACGTATAGCACATTGATAGATACATTTTACAAGAAAGGCAAGGTGAAAGAGGCCGAGCAAGTGTTAGAAGTTATGAAACAAAGAAGTGTCTCTCCTAATCTTGTTGCGTACAGTGCACTCATCAACGGGTATTGTATTCAAGGAGAAATGAACAAGGCAAAAGAAATATTTGAGTTAGTTCTCGATTCTGGTTTGAGGCCCGATGTAGTCACCTATAGTACTTTGATGGATGGGTATTGTAATAAGGGTGACGTAGGTGAAGCTTGGAGACTTTCGTTGAAGTTCCTTATTCTGGATTAGAACACGACAAATTCACTTATAACATCATGCTGCGTGGATTGCTTCGTGATGGAAGGATAGCTGATGTGGAGAAGCTATTAAATGATATGCGAGCAAACAATGTAACTCCTAATCAGGTAACTTACAGCAGCTTGATCGATAGTTTCTGCAAGAATCATGAGATTGATGCGGCCTTTTCAGTTTTGCATACCATGCAAGATAACGGTGTTCCTCCAGGCATAATTACATACACCACCCTCATTCACGGACTATTTGAAGATGACAAATCTGATATTGCAATGAGTCTATTCCATTCACTGCCTTCGAAAGGTCTGCAACCCGATGGTGTTACATATAATGTATTTATCAAAGGTTGTGTTCAAAGAAATGAGTTTCTGAAAGCAAAGCCTGTATTGGAAGAAATGGTCAGAAAAGGATTTTCGCTCGAATATGCTACTTTATCCATGTTGCGTGACCATTGTGAAGATAAAGATTATTTGGATATCATTAAAGGTGCAGTGCCAAAACATGCCTAAGCCAGGTTCTATTTATTTTTCAATCACAACTTGAAATGTTATGCTAAACTTTTCTCATCAGATTTCAATCATTTGAGATATTATTTTGCAATTCACTCCATGTCTATAATTACTGAAAAGGATCCACTGTATCTACTATCTTGCATTATATATGTTGGGCACATTCTGAGCTACTCATTAAGACAATCCACCTTAGAGCATGTTTGTCCTAGTCTTAGAACATGTTCGTCATAGTCGCTGCTTTCATCTGTTTCACTTTTCTCATACTGCCACTAATATGTTGGAAAAGGAAAGCTACGAACCTAACGTCTATGCTTATAATGAGATTACTGATAGACTCTGTACATGCCATTCAAAGAACAAAACCATTAGTAGGATCAAGGAAGGACGAATTCCTATAGACCTCTCAAACTGAGTTTTTCATAAATGACAGAAACTTTCGAGATGTTGTCTAGTATCATCAGTCTGTAAAGCTTACTACATATCAAGAAAGTTCTCCTCTAGGAAAGATAGCTAGTTGGAAACGAGTCGACTGCGTGGAATCATCAGTGCGGTTAACCGTAAGAGAGCTGGAATGACCCGCCAGTGTGAGATGAAAGATTGATCAAACACGAGAGTTACGGAAGTTAAAGAATCAATTGATTGTTGTTCGTCTTGTCTAACTTAACTTGCATAGAATACATTCTGTTTTTTTTTTCTTTTTGCTTTTTGCTGAAGTCCTTGACCTTCTATTCCATGTCTTCGATACTTACAACCCAAGTCATTAACTTGTCGTATTTGCAATTTGATGATTTGTGGTCTTGTCTTCAGCTTTTGTATGCTATTTTTCTTAAACTGAAGAACAAGAAGAAATCGATAGTACTAAGTTTAACGTGAAGGATGACCTTAGTTTTGCAATTCAAGATATCTTACATTTATAAGCTGAAATATTAATATTAATGGTAAAGCGGTGCTAAGAATCAGATGATGATCAGATCAGATCAGATCAGATCAGATCAGATAGAAGAACTGGATAAAGAATTAGTCCAACTCACTCTCGTACCAAACGCGCTTGTGATGCCCCAAACATTATAATATAAGTACGTATTTAAATTCTATCTCGAACTCTTTAAAAATAAAGTATTCGGACTCCAGTCAATTCGAAAATTAAAGGGATGATTTTTTTTGTAATCACAATAACAATATTATATATCTGCATATACTAATCTTTTCTAACTCGAAGTCACAATAACAATCCTAGTGTATTTCCGGGTTCTAGTTTGTTCATAATGAAGTATTCTCTTAATTCCAAAAGGGGATAAATGCAATGTATACTTGAGGTTCAGACCACACATCTATACTTCTATACTAATTCTAATCAAATATTTGAAATACGTGAAATTGAAATTGAAAGTAATTATTAGTTTCAAAAATAATTTTTTCACTACTTTTATAATTTAAAATTAACCATACAAATTTAAGAAATTATTAATTGAGTATATAATCTTGTTTGAAGATTTTACGTAGACATTTTTACTTACAAAACGTTAAAATTTAATATTATAAAAAAATATATGAGATCCGCATATTAAATTTGATTGTAATATTACAAGTAGTATTAGGCTAATACTTGATAGTCCTTTCAGCACGCACGACACTTGCATCGCCTGATAATATACAATTAGTTCTATACTTAAAAATTGAATAAAAAGGTTGACTTGTTCTTCATTGAACTTCATATTAGGCCGTGTTTGAAGTGTTTACTGAAAATAAAGTGATTCAGTTCTATATAACTTCATGCGAAACGTTTTCAATATCAAATCGTCTGTCTATTATAACCACGCAGCTATATATATAAATAACGAACACGTCCGTCCAAATCCCAACTTGCACAAAACTCTTGGCAGAACATTGCATCTTCTCTTCCAAAAAGTCTCCCTTTTCATGCCGTCAACTACTTCAATAAACAGAACAACTTGCACAAAACTCTTCTCAAAACATTGCATCTTCTCTTCCAAAGAGTCGTCCCTTTTCGTGCCGTCAACTACTTCTATAAACAGAACCATACCCATCATGTTTCTTCACATCGCCATGGAAGTACTAGACAATAATATTCAAGAAAAAGTGCAGCAGCAACAACCGAAGAAACTCTCGCCGGAAGAACTGGTGCAGGAGATAGTGACGAAAATCGGTTACGAGTTCAAGGACGCGGCTCTTTTACTACAAGCGTTCACACACGAGTCGATGAATTGGAAGGAGGATAAGGAGAAGGAGAAAGTTCCTACGTATGAGCGGCTGGAATATATTGGTGACGCGTTTTTGAATTTCATGACTGCGAAAGATCACTTCTATATGTACCCGAATCAGAATCCGGGTGATCTTACGAAGCTTAGATCGGCCAATGTTGATGCGGAGAAGCTTGCTCGTATTGCTGTGAAGCTTGAGTTGGACAAGCTTCTTATCAATAGGATTGATGGTTTTGCGGAAAAGGTAAAAGTTTAAATCTCTCTAATTAGTAACTACTTACGTTATAAGTATTTAGGTCTGCCTAAGTTTATAAGTATTTAGGTCTGCCTAGAACGGGACGGAGGAAGTACATTATAAGTATTTTATGTCTGCTATAAATTTTGAGATATTCATACCTACCTTTAAATGGCTCAAAGTCAAGGGAGATTGAAAAAGAGGTTACAATTAGTTTATGAATATGAAATTTATAAGAAAAGGTTACTTTAATGAATGAGTTGTTTTCTTTGGTAGGTAGATGGATGAGTTTTACATTGTTTAAATCTTTTCTGAAATAGTAATTCAACATAGTACGATAGAAACTATTGATTGACTGTTAATTGTATTGTAGGTTGAAACATTTAAAGAGGAATTGAAGGAATATGAGCTGCATTCATGGGGACAAATTGATACTCCAAAAATACTATCAGACATTGTGGAATCCTTAATAGGTGCAATACTGGTTGACTCCGAATCTATAGACACCACTTGGAAGGTATACTGTTATGGAAGTTTATATGAAACTCTTGTCACAATTCTGTAACTTCAAACAAGAAATGAATATGGATTCCTTGTTTCTCTTTGGTGAAAGTTCAGATAGTGAAGAAGGAGGTGATGAAGCCACTGATAACACCAGAGAACATAGAGCCACACCCGGTGACAAAATTGCACGAGTATTGCCAGAAAAATAATCTTCGAGTGGAGGTGAACGACGAAAACTGGAATGTAACACAAGAAGTCATAATTCTCTGTGGGGAAATAGTTATTGGGCGTGGGAAATACCACAACAAGACTACTGCAAAAAATAGATCAGCAGATCAGGCCTACCGATACTTGACCAGTGTGCCGGCATGCCAGGAAAGCCAAAGCCAAAACATTGTCATGACGACGTGTGAATTCAAGGGTGGTACCTCTTGCTCAGTGCTAAACTGTTAATCTGTATATTAGGAGCTCTGTTGTAGACTAGAAAGCTAATGCTGTAATTCTTATTTATTTCATGTAGACATGTTGTATTGTGAAAGTAAAACTTTTGACTCTTGAAATGAAAATTTTCTGACTTGTGTCTATGAACTTTTGCGTACTTTATCGAATTGAAATTATGTAAATGGAGCGTAAATCGCTTAGATAACTGGAGCCTGGAGCAAAACAAT